>QNGE01005541.1:0-14393 GCA_008508345.1 Paragonimus westermani
GCTGGTGTCCAGATCGACTACAAGGGCTCAGTAAGTTACTCAAATATTCAACGCGCTTCAATGCCTAGTGATAACACATTCCATACACATATTTGGATACCAGTGAGCAGTGCTGCAATGGTGATATGCAAAACCAGTTGCATTCGATTAGTTTGAGAATAGTGATGTGACTGAGACTGAGCCTATCACTTGCGACATGCTGAATATAATGCTGCATTCCAGAGAGAATGTGAACCATCATTCTGAACGTTTACGGACATTGCATTTCTCGATGTTATGACCATGTACTGATGATGTGAGAAATTCTGAGAATTCGAATCGAAGCATGTTGTGAGTTCAGTCACACAGATTTGTGAGCATGGAATTTGTGTTCCAGCGATTCGGCTTGTTATAGATTTCCCGTGAACCCACTTGTTCATATTTTAGGATGTCAATCCGGGAATGTTCATGCGAGTGATGAAGGGCGATGCGCAGTTGAAGGCGGCCGGGAAGAAAGTATTGCAGAGGTGAGTGATTAAGACTATTCGATACCACTGCAGTATGGCTGTGTTTGATGCGTCATACTGTGGATATGACAAGCGTGGGCAAATTTCATTGGTGATGTGGCTCATTCTGTTTCATCCGTTTCAGGTAGCATTGAAAGTCCAATTCGATTTCACGTAATCCCCTACTACTCCTCCTCTTCAATAACCAAAATAACTTGCTCACCCACTGCACTTGTACTGTTCGCAGACAGTGAACCGTACTAGACGATCGAGTGAGCGAGACTAGTTCGTGATTTTCTAGTAACTGACACTGAAGCCAGTGGTTCAATTCCTCAACACGTGTGGTACTAGTGCAGTGAGGACAGGCGGTCGCACCATAATACTTACACCACTATTCAGTAGCAGTATGGATCGAAATGATCGCGGGATAGATAGGGGTGAGATACGGGAGGGATAATTAGTGGGTAGCATCACTTACAATGGTTTTCGCCACATGACGGAACTGAGACATGGTGTCCAAAGTGACTGAAGCATCTTCAGATGAGTGTGGTGTGCAAATGAGTGTTTATGTTCGTAGTCCCGTTGAGACGCATAAGTTGTGTGTTGGTTTCAATAATAAACTTCTGTGCCATCCGCCTCCTGGGTTCACAACACTACATTGACAACGGTAAATCTGTGCACCTATCCACCACTTGGATCAAGGTCGCTCATATGAGGTGATTTTAGCAATTTGATTTTTTTNAAGCAATGTTTGACAACTCAACAACACTGTGTTCTCACTACTTTCAGCTGTACGTTCGTCAACTGAACGAAACGATCACGTACATGTACCTGAATAAGCGCTACAATCAAATGGTGTTCTACCTTGAGGCCTGCCATTCTGGTTCTATGTTCAATGACGTACTTTCATCAAACATTCGAGGTACGTACTAGTTCCACCGATTCCACTCAGGTTTACATAGCCGTGATGCGCAAATTTATGGATGAATTTTGCCACAACATATAACACGGTTGCATGTCAGATTGTGTTTCCAAACCTAAATCACGAGCTGGTTTCCCATACTATGAGGTGAAAATTGAGGCCGGCAATTATCATACATATCGAATATTCGAATACATATTCGCACAGGATATTCAGGTGTGTGTTGGATTTAAAAGTACTCCAATGTGGTTTCAAGTGTTTGAAGCAGTTAATCGTGCTCGGGAACACGTTGCTCAAGTACCATTTCTTGTATATGTGGGATAAATGCTGTTTCCTCATGTTGTGTATCTTTATCAAATTTCCTCCCGAAGTGTACGCCACCACTGCGGCCAACCCGTTCGAGTCAAGCTATGCGACGTTCTGTAGAGACAGAACAATCATGACATGTCTGGCTGATGAATACTCATACAACTGGATGACCGATACGGAGATGGTAGGTCTGCGATGTGTACATCAAACCCCACACGTTGATTGTTCATTAGAAACGTGGAATTGGCAACCGATTGGTTTGCGCTCAAATAAGTTGATAGCATAAAATAGTATTTCACTGTGATTACCACATTCACATGAATATAATGCGGACACGCTGGTGTATAGGATGATATTTCGGAACATCACGTAGACACCAGGCGGATGATGATCTCTGTCAAGTGGGTAAACCGAACTACGAGATTATGAATGTCGGGAACAAAATATCCTAGTTGATTCAGTGTTGAATGGGGTGAGTGCATTTTGCTTATGGATCTTAACACGAACGCACTCCCATGTGACATTCGTTGCACCCTCATACATCCAAACCAGTTTAGCGTGGAACATGTTGGCACACACATATTGCCACTATAACTTGTTGTTTACGTAGAACCTAAATTTGCATAATATCTGCTGATGCCTTTGGACCTCCGGGTGCGAGGTGGCATTGGATTTGTCTGACCAGAAGTTTGGACAAACGAGAGAGTAGTACTCCTCCTCGATGGCCCAACTGAGCGATTCAACGATGTATATATACACTATTCTGAATTGCTTAGTCGCACTCGCACGTAGCCAAGCTTCAGCGTTCTTACTGATACCATTTCAACCAGTACGGTTTTGCCTCCATTCAAATCTTTACAGGTATTCAGTCTCAGTGCAGTTACTCAGTTTTGTGTTCCTCTTGTGATCAGCAGTTTACACACCACAAGTATTTCTACTGGTCTGTGGGAATCCATGTTACGTGTTCGAACTTGATTTAGTGCAATATTGCTAGCACAATCGGAACATCACTTGTTCCCGCCAAACGTGTTGACATCGCGAACGAACAATCTACAAAGCACTTCGTATGCAACAGGCTTTACCGAACCGATTTAAGCGGTCTGGAAATTGGCGCAATGCTATTGGATAGTGAGAGGGGATCATTGTGTGGAAGTTCCTTTCAGTTGGTCAACATGCTAACCTGTAACGTCACTTGAGATGTCGCAGATCATTCTAAAGGCCTTGTTTTGTTTGTTGCATTTTCCCTAGCACGACACACACAAGTTGACTCTCGACCAGCAATTCGAGGAAGTGAGAGAAACCACGGTAATGAGTCACGTGATGAAATACGGAGACATGGTACGTACTTTGTCATGATATTCACATGAAGATTCACGTTTCTACATTCTACTGGCATGTCAAATTCAAAGTATCCGTTCATATAATTCATATGAACCGTATGATTCAGTGGTCTGCATGCACAGAAAATCGGGTGAAAGCAGATACTCCCTCAGTTCTCGCCATCATCATATTACGCATCTGCCGGCTGTTAGTCCACATAGCTATCCATCCAGTTTTCCGGTTCATGCTCTACTCCGTGGCGTACGCTATGCGGATCATTGTTAATCTTTTGGTTGTTCAACTACGGACGTTTGTGCAGGTTGTGTTGAATGGTATTTCGGTGAAACGCACTTACACTGTATTCATATGTTCTTCTTCGAATACACTTCCGTTTTCGTCAACCATGAGTAGATTCCAATTAAAACACAGTCAGTCGATACCCCACTAGACGATGGAATAGCCCACCTGAAAGTCTCGGACCAGGGTTAAAAATCTGTCCTGTGGACTGTGATAACGGAGTTTCGGCTGGCATACTCAAATCACGAAAGTGAAACTTAAACTTCACTCCGGTTAAGTTTTCCAACCACTGAAGATAGGAGGTTGTTGAGGGAGAGAGATTTGAGTTCAGGGTTATTGACATGGAGGCAGGCCGGAAAGTCATTTGTGGACGTGAAATTTTGTTAAATTTGGTGGGTTCATGCGTTAACCACTGCTCAGACATGTTTTATGTGACCAGACTTCATGATTGTTTGTCCGTTTGCAGTCGATGGGATCGCTGACTGTGGATAAATTTCAGGCACACGGTATGAAGGAGAACATGCCGGTTTCAGACAAAATGCATGTAAGTTTGTCACTGGAAACAAAATTCAGTAAGTTTGCATCCGGCTCGAACAGCAAATGCTCACGCGTGGTCATTGATTGAATTTCACAACCGATAGAAAACTATACTTTGCAAGCGATATAACTTCATGCGTTTTGCAAGTGTTCGTGTGGTATCCACCAGAAAACAAGTCACAATTCATGCTTCAACCAATTCATTGGATTACATACACTCACTAATTCATGCGATCCACGCTCCCTCTCGCAGTCCACAGTTGCCGACAGGAAGCCATCTAGCCGAGCACACCTTGCTGGACTGATGCGAACTATGATGGACGCTACAACAGAAGACGAACACGAATCGGCCAAGAGGCGATTACATCGCGCTATGCAGGTCAGTTCAATTTTGTGAGTATAATAACTTGTACTCCCATGATATGAGAACCGTTGATCACCAATCAGAACTCGTGCAAACAGAATTTGTTCCGCATATCCACATCGACAAACCTCACTGGACCGGGATTGTATTGAAACTCGAGTCCTAATCTGTCTGTTTGCTACGTGTGGTGTTCGTAGGTCTTTCCGAAGAACATGACATGGCGTTATGTGTGATTTTTCCAGGTACCATTGCACAGGAACTAGTGTCAATCCACGTGAGCAATTGCGAGGAACTCAGTTCACAGTAATCATGACACTGGTGCAATACAATGTTGCATGGTTGTTGTTCGGTAGCCGCCGCATTCCTACCAAACATATCAATTGCATTTGGCAGGAAGCCATATATGGTTCACGGGCTTCGCCCGAAATCCATGGACAATGACCTAACTAGCCTGTACGAATCCGTAGAGAAGTCGAGACAAACCGCTTACTTGTGACACTCAATAATCTTGCACGCCATCCACCTCTGCCCGGTTTCGAACCCGCTGATGATCGACACTGTTTTGTTTGTTCCTTTGTCACGGCGCTCGTTCAGATGGGTACCATCGTGGAACACACGTTCGATGACATTATCACGGAGGTGGAGAAACGACACGAACCAAGCGGGATCCAAATGGATAAGTTGGAACAGCTGAAGTGCTTCGAAGCTGTGTTCGAGGTGTTCAAGAGACATTGTTTCACGATTCAACAGGTAACCGATTAAAACACAAACGTTCACTTTGATTCATGTGACCAGTTGCAATCGATCAATTCGTCTGCTGTTTGACTACCGCCTGATACATGCCGACACTGTTGTTCGAGAATGGATGGTTGTGTAAATCTTACACTACTCCGGCCATCATAGTCAGTGACAGGCTCTCTTGAACTAGCATTTGCCCAGTTCACGTCTGTCATTGTCTATCAAACGAAACAATCTCCGGCCTCAAGTAACAGTTGGTTGTTTCATAATCTAATTGCAACGCACTATAGTTTGCGTGCTCACTTGCGAAATTAGGTGCACAAATTTCACTCGCATCTGGACCGTCGTATCTACCCGTGTATTCGTGTTGGATCGCATTGTTAAATTGTCTGCTCGTTTGTTCGTTGTTTGCAGTTCCGTCCACATACATACCTTGAGTGCGTCAAACATGAGCACACCGGAATCGGTCTAGAGTGATATGCTTTGCTAACGTTGTTCGGTTTCCTCATCCCATGAGCTGTGAGCGCCTTCAGCAATGCCGCTCAGCATACACATTGTTTTAGACAAACTACGGACGTCACGTTTTGCAAGAACGGTTCCCTATTGCTCATCAATATGCTTCGAGGCATACAGGATGATTGCTACAATCGTTGGCTTCTGTTGGCGACTGAACCAGGAACAGTGAGCAGGTTGTTAGGCCAAATATGATGTTTGCATTTCTGAGTGTGCGAAACAACCCATGAAGGTGAATCAAACTGCAAATATGCACATGCTTGAACCTGTGTATTGCAGAGGGTAATTATGAGCAGCGGAGGACGAGGAATTCTAACTTGCCCGAATCTGTTTTATTCCAGGTCCCTGAAGTGGCTCCACATGTCTCCAAATTGCACCAGCTGTGCAGGGCAGGCTACCAGGCAGAAGACTTGATAGATTCCGTGATGAACGTGTGTGCATGAACAAGGTATGCCGTTCCACACATGTAAGCCATTACAACTGGTGGCTGTATGATTTGCTCAGTAATAAACTCTGCATATCCAACCGATATTTTTGTTCTTCTGATTATGCCGGTGCACAGTCAGTATTGGGAAATTTGCGTTGACATCAATAGTGAACTGTTGGAAAATGGCTGCTTCAAGAGCCCTTCCAGAGAGACGGCTTGGAATGAGCTACTCAAATAAGTGACTAGGTGTAAATCGACTTGTACTGAGCGTTTGCCTCGTGGTTCCTCGATCGGGTGCAGCAGTTTGCAAACGAAACTTTGCATATTTGTGTATTCCAGTACTGTTCGCGTCGGGTTCACATATAATTGAACTTGGGTGGTGCATTGTGTCTGGCCGAATGTCAGAACTGGGATCGTCTGTGAGTAGCCCTCGAGGTGGACCAGTCAAAGTAACATTCATTCATTCATTCATTCATTCACATCCGTTTAGCAGAACCGTGGCAGTCGTTCCTTAATACCTCAAGAGCTTCATTGACATTGAACAGTGAACTCAACTTCCAGGAGCATATTTTATCTCACCAGCATCGTCCACAAATTGTGATCAGTGTTTGTGTTGGTACTGACAAGATTTCCAGATGTTCAGGTTCCCCGACCATCTCGAGAATAGCCAAAGGAGTCACAGTAACTAATCATCCGTGATCTGGAATATCGTCTAGCAGGTTTAATGAGATGGGATATTTTGGCCCGTCTCGGAAATCCTAATCGCGGTGTTATCGACTGAAGTTAACAGGACAGTCACTGTGTCTCCTTTGGAGATGAACGGGAAACCTGATCACTCTTCACACGCGAAAGTGTTTGGGCATTCACATGTGATAATTCGGTCGTGCCTGATGTGAGGGGAATGCCGCAGTGGTCAACACATGAAATCGAGACCGGAGTTCAAATCCCGGCCGTTCTGATAGGATATAGGTTACTGTGAGCTCTAATGAGAGCGAAACTCGAGTCTGGTAATTCTTTCCGAAGGAGGCTGGCTGGAAAGTCGATTTGAATGCGAAGGCTACGATCAAGTGTGAGTGATGTTCAACTTGAGAGTCCTGTTGGAAACAGGAGTGTGAGGCAGTTCGTAAAATTCGCTTGAGAATTCTGTAGGCCCTAGGATAGAGCATCCCCACAAGAGAAACTGATGCGTGTCGCATGTTCCATTATTCCATTGTCAGGGAAGCTGACCACTGGACGATCCAATGATTGGACAAACTACTGAGGACACGACCACTATTGTCTCTCTAAGCTCCTAACAGAGAAACTGCCCACTGATTAACAACAAGTCACTCTGGATTGAATACTTCGCGGAAGTCTGAGCACAATCACTGAATAGCCGTCCCTTTAACAGAACAACTGTGTCAGCCACATTGAAGAGAATCTAGTTCAAAGTACACATCAGTGAATAACGAATGCTCGGAAAAACGATCGCATACACATTACACTGACATATTGGTTCCAGTGCGGATCCACGTGTTATGCCGCACGACTACGTACGCGAGTCCGTTCGATTCCTGAATGGTCTGAAGTTCACAACAAATTTGTATTCTGTGGACGTTTTTGTGAACAGCTCTACACACCTATCACATGTGCAGAATGTCGCAGTCCAGGCTGATATTGAACCCAGTCACTGATACCTACAACACCAGCAAATGCCAAGCAAAAGACAGTAGCTTACTCAGTCCTCCTCGTTGTTGAGTATTTCCAAGTGAAACAGCTGAACGTGCTCTATCATATTGTAGCAGTATTGACGGACTCCTAATCAGTGTGCTGGAGTTAACTTCATAAGCGAGCTCCTACTTTTAACTCGGGTTTTGATTTTTCAGACAGATTGACATACCAATAAGAGAGTTGTTAAGAAACAAAAGAATCCAACGTAGACTTAAACGTAGGAGGTTTCGTTGTCCCATGTGAGGATGGTGTTATGTCTACACTACGCACTGAAGTGAGAACCGAGGTGATGCAAGAGGAACCTTGTGTATCGTGACCGAGCCAGCATGAAAGTGCATTACATCTAACAATGAACAGAGTTTACAGCGGGTGGATCGATGAATCAACAACAAGCCAATGAGGGAAGGACAAAGCATGTCTGGACAGGCTAGCCAGGGTGCGCACGAGAACAGTGCGCAACGAGAAGTTCACGTCAGTGAGGTATCGTGTGTGTGTGTGTGTGTGTGTGTGTGTGTGTGTGTGTGTGTCTGTATGGATGCGCATGCAGGAACGTAACATGGATGGACAGTACAGATAGATCTGGATTCCAGCGCAGATGCAAGGTTGTACAATTCCCTTGAGCCGCTATGCATGCTTTCTGTTGTGTACGAAGTAGTTTGCGGTCATCACATCATATGTGTCGGGGATGTCGCCAGTTCCCCAATAATATTGTGCCACAAAGGCTAACAAAGTACACTGGCGAGTGACCTTCATAGTTGGCACGGGCATGCGCCACTTCGTCCTTCAACACTTGGATCAAACCTCTGGCACCCCGTCTACGCGCATCACTGTACTATTCAGCTCATCATTTGGTCCGCGTTTAATTTGGTCGTCCTATTGTTCACAAACCCTTTAAATATGGTCTGGTTTGTGACCAAGTTGTCTTCGGATTGAGTGACACAAAGTAACTCTGCCCGGAGGCCAGTCTTCTTTCTGCGTTCACGCGTTAGCCTCGGGTGGTTGGGTTGGCCGGGAAGTCTCGAACTAGTCGTGCATATTCCGTAGTCTGTTGTTCGTGACCGTTGACTATCGTTCCGTTATACGTCGTCTCACTGACCGTTATTCTGTTATCTACTTACGTGCCCGTAGAACAAGCGAACCAGGTGATTGATGATTCTCCTTGCTCCAAACGGATGAGCAATCTTTAGTGATCAGATAGGCTGAGACTCATGTGGGGGCAGGGTAGCAAACCAAAAGCACCCGAAACATATCGACGAACTACACTTCTGGCATAGCCTCCATTCGTGTTAGAAACTTCATCCTCACGCAGTCATCGCCGATTCAGCCAACTATTCACCTAGTTATCTGTATTTCACAGCTGTTTCTGTTTGTGTGTGTGTGCGTGTGTGTGCGCGCGTAGGATCACTTTGGGGACCTGAAGTTTACGATGTTCGGTCGGTGAATCCTGTTCACGTCTCCGTTACGTAACGCAGGCCTAAAATGGGGCGACCAGACACCACCTCAAACGTGTACTTTTGTGGTCGATCAGTTGGGCTGAGTTAGCCATCTTTGTTTCGCAGAACGACCAAAACAATGTGTCACGTTCAGATGTGGCGAGTCACAGTGAACCGTTTGCATGTTTTGAGCCGGGGAAACCTGGAGTGGAATGACCACATTTTGAAAATGCGCGCATTATTTTATCCGATTGTCGAAAATGTGGAATTCAGAGAAGACGGTGGATAGCGAGGAATTTCTAAGGGAAAGGTTGGTTGACAGTTAATAGGGGGAGACACAACAAGGCTGATTTCTGTTGAAGACAACGTCTTTTGAAAGCAGTTACTTTCTGAATTCCATCAGAACCACTGTCAGCAATGTTCGTCAGAGTAGAATGCGCGTCAGGCTTGTGTTCCGAGTTTCATCGCTAGCGTTGAGATACTGGCGCTGACGAATACCAGTGACGTTATAATGATGTGCTTGGTCTCTGCAGCAGTGGATTACAGTGATCTGAACCAAGGAGTCCCGAACCATGTACCACATCTGATTTTATCTCATATGGGTGCAACAAGGTGACGGTAGTCGCTTTAGAACAACCTCGATCCTATCAGCTGTTCAAGTCAACAGTGGACCTGTCCATTTCTGCAATAAGAGCTTACGAACAACACGGTTCGAAGGGTGTAGACTGTCATCGATACCGACAGAGCAATGCCCAAGTTTTCAGAATAGGATGTCAGGGATTGCTCATGTATATTGTCAGGCAGAATACCAACCGCAACATATGTTCAAATGAAATAATTGTTATTTGTTCAAAGCCCAACTGTTCTGAGAGCTATAGGGTTGGCATGTATAGACATATTTGAAACATGTGTGTAAAATGCCATCGGTTTCACTCAACACCAGCCTCAGGGAGATATAGAGGAAGGTCAACATTACTGTAGTCAAGTTGTGAACAAAAGGGTTTGAACACGTGGGCTCCTCCACATCACCCACTGGCCAAATGCCTGTCAAGCATACTAGACCTCGTCAGGTGGAATCGTCCGAAGCACACATTTCGTCATCTTTCTGCATTTATGAATGCAACCTTGAAAGTCGACGCAAATATGCGATCAATATTTTCTCTCGAAGTTCTATTCTTGTTCGCCAACCTGGAGGTTTTAGATTACCTATGTGATTGTATCGAGGGTTTTGATGAGGACACTCAGCTACGATTGACCGAACATAGACAGCTATTTTATTGCGTATGTGTAACGTACAATTTCAGTTTATTTAGGAAATTTACTGACGAATAAATGTTGTTGCGGCACGGACCAGGATGGGATCTGATTTTGCAGATATTGTCATGGTGATATTGAGAGATGGACGGCTGAGTTCATCGGTGGGTCGGTGCAAATTTTGTAAGAGGTGCGTGGGTGACATCCTTTGTCTATTCAATCATATCGTAAACCTGACTAATGTATTACGCAGATTCAAGTCTGCACATCGAAATTTGGCATTTTTATTAGGGACTGAAATGCTTAGTCAGTCGGGCTTTTTGGATGTTCGCATACGCCGCCGTGCTGATGGGAATGTTCATGGAAGGAGCCGTGCAACGGTCGAGCGAAGCAGACCTAAGACGTCCAGTAGAAAATAAATCCATGCACTTCGGATTATCATTCAAGGATGACGGTGTACGAGTATACTGAATTGCTAATCACTGGTAAGGGCGATATATGAGATGATTCGGTCACGCCGAAAAATCATGTGGATGAAGCCTCAGAATATACAATGCGTTATACCATATCAGAAAACATACTCACCATATGCAGGCTTCCATTCCTTAAGACGTTCACTTTCGAACCATGTGGCAGAAGATGTCGCTATTATGATGCGAGGTTTCATTGACTAAGCTAAACAGAGAAGCCACCGTCAGCTTGTTTATAAGGGTTCCTTCCAGTAACATGAGTGTGACAATACAGATTGTGCAAATCGCCAACTCGGTAGGGGGGACGAACGTCAAGTTCACCCATCTGTTTCATAAGATGGACATGTTGCTGTCGTCAATGTCGTGCAATGATTTTACTGCCAGTCCCCAAAGTCATAACAGTGTGGTGTTGAAACCGGTATTCCAAATCCTAATTTGCACACGAAGTATTCTTGCGTTTGTCCGGTCAACATATGCGAAACCTTCGAGATCAGACATACGGGAGAATTCAATTCGGCTTGGGCTAACTGTGCCCCATCGGCCTATCACAATATGAGAACGTGATCGAACGCATCGCCGAACAAGATGGGTAAACTGAGAACGTCCTTTGAACGTTTATCGTAGGCCGCCATTTTTTATCCAGCACGTTACAAACGTCACTGGAATGTGAATTCACAGTTATAGAAGTTGAGAATACATGAAACCGAATCGCTTGAACTATGGATCTCAGTACTGATAATATGTTATCGTCGGTCGACTGGTCGTTGACCTAGTTTGCAAAGTCCAACCGTTTGGGTGTGCCAGTAGAAACGGTTTGCTTTCGAGAGAAAACAGTGCAGGCGTTCAGTGAGATTTCACGAACAGGTGAAAAATGTATTCATGCGTTTGAACCTCTGTCTCTGTTGGGGTTTCAAATCAACCCTCGTGGCAAACGCTTGATGTGAATTGATCAATGAGTGCAATGCAATGAGTCCGCGAAGCGGCCTTGTATGGAACTGCCAGAATTGACGGTTGGTGATGCCTATTCACAATCACAATCTGCGAAATGGCAATACTCAATGAACCGATCATCTGTGCAATAGCACGATGGTCAAATAAACAGGGAACCAACTCGAATCTCCCATAAAATTTATCGCTGATGTTGAACGAACAGTTGCGCCACCACATCGTTACCTACACGTCAAGTTCTGTTCTAATTCTGGCCAAATCAGTCAATAGCTTGCTAATTCATATATGCTGTCCGTGGCAGCCGTTGATGGATCCCTTTTTCCGTCTCAAATTCCACATATTTGGAATTACTGCATTCGGAAGTTTATAAGTGAACATCAAGGCAGGCAGCCTGCTGTGAATTCAGTGGAAACTCTTGGGATTGCCAGATTTCCTATATTCATGTGAATTATTCGGAAAACAGAATAGGTGGACAAACAAGATGTGATGTTTGTAGACGCCTAGAATATGCGAAATGAAAGCATAGACACTATCGCGATTGTCATAAGTTCAAAAGCTGTATAGCCCTACGATATCCACGTACGGGATTTGGTGTGATGGGGGTTCACACAGCTGAATACTTTGGAATGTCTTCTGTGAGTATCAGTGTTGCGAATAGAAAACGGAGCGAATTTTCCACTATTTTCAGGGTCATTTAGACGCAAAGGTGTAACGAAAACGTGTGTGAACCCACTGTCGACGCTCCAGTCTCAGATGTCAACTCAGGTGAAGATCCACACCAAACTGTGAGACAGTTTAGGTGATATACGTCAAGCTTGTTCACTTCCAAAACTCCTGTTCGAATTTACATGAACAAAGCGGTGGAAGCTGTTTCACAGCATTTACAAGATATGGGACCTTCTAACAGGTAGAAGAATGACTGATTTTGAGTACGTTAATGAACAAGTATTGCTGACTGACGATTTCCAAGCAGCATAGACTTGCAGTACACTGTATTGTGCCCTCCAAATATTTTGGAATGCGCTTCTCAGCCTTATAGTTTGAAATGCATCTACAACTCGGCTGTTATCACGTAGATTTTACGTTGCGGAATGAAGCCGTGGAAGTTGTTGAACGGTTTTTTTTATCTTGGAAGTTACATCACCGGCAGTAGAGGTTTGGGGAATGAAATAGTAGGTATAGTAGTATTCGTCAATCTGGAACACTCCTGACGACAGAGAGGCATCGCCCTGAGGTGAGGGCTGTGTTCATTTACGGCGGTCAGTCGGGCCCAGTGGCCTGAATGTTGTGGTTGAGGTGGTATGTGGAGTACGTGCACTGAATGGCTTGGAGCGGTGAAAGCAGTGAAGAAACTGTCTTGCTGATGATGCCTCAACTTCACTCATAACGCGGTTGTTTGTTTGCATGGATTAGGCAACTCAGTGCTAAGCTTTTGAATCTAGGCGTACTTTGTTTCACCAATTCGGAGGTTGTTGTACGGTTTGTGTATCTGGAAAGCTACATCACCGGCAGCAGAGATTTGGGGAATGAAATAGTAGGCATAGTAGTAAGGATCAAGAATCTCGAAAATCGCATCAGCAAGAGTACCTGCTCTGCTGAATTCTGCTTTGATGAACACCGTATTTTGTAAGTTGAACGAAGACAACAATGTTGTCGTTACAAGTGATCCAATGCTAAGTTCTGATACGTGCATATTGCGAACAGAGTTTGCGGATGGCTACAACCAAACTACACAAGCGACTCATAGACTTCAGTGCAAAAATGAGAATGCCAACTTGGCAGACATTTTGCCCGTTCAACTTCGCTGGCAAGATAAGTTGCCAGTGACGCCAAAGGGTGGTTCCGTTAAATCGTTTTAACCAGCACTTAGAATCTGGCATAGCCTTTAAACTCCGATTCAATTCACATGCTGAAAAGTTGCTGCGGAATACAACTAATGGAAGGATTGTTTGCTTTAGCCAAACCTGATCAACCAGCGCGGTGCATGAGTGAATTGCACGTAACGGTTACCGGTGGTTCTGCACTTAACGGTCACACTCATATTTTGTCATTTCATTCAGAAGATACTTCTTTGGTTAGAAGACAGACAACTGGAACTTTGTGTTATATATATATATATATCGTGTGTGTAACCATCATCACGATGGCTTAAACAGTAAAAGCAACAGACGCATTCTCAGGTTACTCACGCATTACTTTGCGATCTTTTGAAAGTCTGTTCGGTCTTGTGCCTCTCTGTGTCTGGACTAGGCGTTTGGCAATATCTGGAGGTTGTGTTAACTTCACTGTGATTCAATAATCATACAATAGTGTGACGGTAACAAGATCACTCGGAACAACTTGACGGGGATATTTGCACCATTCCTGACCGAGCTAGCATATCATTTCAGGGGTTCACAACACACACGTTTGGCGGCATCCGATTCAGATTAGCCTGTCACAGTGACCGAAGCCAATGGACGCCTGCGCTTATATATCACTGCAACTGGCTTGCGCTGCACCGATTGCAGTTCCACCAACACACCATATATCCAGTGTAAACCCGAGGGAATAAGACCGGGAGGTGTGCCAGTGGGGCCTTTCTGTCCAGCCGGCCAATGCTGGTTAGCCACTTGATTGGCTAATAAGGAAAGGAAACTCTTATCTCTCGGAAACTAAACAGGGAG
>QNGE01005541.1:26084-42218 GCA_008508345.1 Paragonimus westermani
ACATGGAAACGGCTCAAATAGCTCACGTTCCGCTGATACATTGTCCACGTCTCACTGCCGTACAGCAGGATAGACAGCACCATTGAGCGGTAGACACACAACTTCGTGGCCATCTGCAGGCTGTGATTCTTCCAGACACGCCTTTCAAGACGTCCGAAAGCAGCGCTAGCCTTTGCCACACGCGATCTCAACTCGCGGTCCACGGACAGATCTGTCGACAAGTTGCTACCCAAGTAGCAAAATTCCCCGTAGCAACCAAAGCTAACACACACACTCTATGTATATATCACGAGAACGCAGCCCCAGAGACTATTTTGTTTCAGTTTTATCGGATGTATCAGTTGGCGCGGGGTGAATAGCGAAACGTGCTTTGAGATTCAGGTTTACTTCCTCTCAGGCACAGCTGAAGTTTCGAGTGCAATATGCTACCGAGAACCAGGGAGATATGCACCGGTGAAAATTCTCACAGTGGATATTTACAGAAAACGTCTAGCTGTTAAAATTCGCTCATAGATACATGAATCTAGCAGTATCCAAATTTGCACTTTTATCTGTGGAAAGAATTTGGTTTGTATCATGTTTTACTACTAAGGCTGAACTTCTGAATTGCAGTGTGATACAGCTACGATTCTCCTTCTAATCCTACCCCGAGTTCTGTGTACAACTCAGCGAAGTGTTGCCAAATTTTTTAGCTACCTTTCGTGTCTACTGCTCCACCTGTTCTCGTGGTATGTTTTACATCGTCCAGCAACCAAGTGCTATCCTCAGAAGCTTGAACGCCACTCTGTATGACAGACCAGAGGTATGGAGGCATCCGTTTCCAGTACAATTTCGGTGCACCTTGTTAAGTCTCCCTGAGACTGGCCCTTTGGTCCACTTGCTACTTATCTTGATATCAGCACAAAGCAACCAGATTTTGTTATGACGACGACAGAGTAGCGAACAAGAATTGTTTACTGTGTTCGGTAGTCAGGCTAATTACAGCATCAGAGTTTGGCGATCGCCTAAGTAATCGGAATTCAGATATTTAATCCAAAACATCGCCCACCAAGCACTTTTTACAGCCTTTGTTGTCTTCATAACCTTTATAACTCAAATCTGCTGGAGCGAATATAGTAAGAAAAGAACTCCACTTTTGTATTCTTAGCAACTATGATGGTATGACTTTTGCTTTCGGCCCTTGAAAAAGCAGGCGGGAGCTACTCAAAACAAAATACAAGGAAATCCAGTAAACACACGGGGCGAAATCGGTTTCTTTACCAAATCGACAGGACATAGAAAAATAGGCGCCTTTGTAGGAATAAATTCAGATTCGACCCTTCACGAATTGGAGAACCTAGTTCAGTTTACGCTCGCAGAACATTTCAAATGCGATCATCGGGTTTACTACGTGTACGATTTGATGAAGATGTTCTGGTATCGCGCAAACCAACGTTCGTATTCAATGCTCATTTGGGTAACTACTTCCTGATACGTGCAATGATGTGTCCTGTGGTTATATCTATGAATATTTTTCGGAAGTGAAAATTTCGGCATGTTTTAATAGCCTGGGTATACGCTTTATCGAAAGAGCTCCTTTTACATGAAAGATGAAAGACGTTTCGGGTAACTCATGCTCTAACCTCTAATTATAAAGGGTCTTTGTGGATTAAACAACTAGCGTGACCGACTAATTAGTTTGACGAACGAAACAAAGGGACGAATTCAGCCAACATAAGACAGATAGTTTTACTTGTTCCCTTCCCATTGGACTTCGGCTCAGCCATTTGTTCGTAAACTTTCGGAAAATTACTCTAAAAAGTGTATTATGAGTTATGAGTTTGTGTATCACCCCACGGAAGACCCCGAACACAGTGTTAATAGCTAATGTGTAAGACGAAGGGTTGTCTGTTCGATCCTCTTTGCGAATGAATTCAGCCAGCTGGGCCCAGGCCTGGACGGGGCCTGCCATAGCCCGTCAGTTTGGATGGTGAGAATCACGCAACTTTGTGATCATCGCCTCAAGCCTATGTGAATGTATTCAATGTAAACTGGCAATCCGAGCATGACGGCGTTCGCCTATAGTAAAGGGAATCTAGGCAAGCTACAGATCAGGCATCGTAATTCCATCAGTTTCAGGGAACAAAATATACTCAGTTGCCGAGCATAGCTGTTTTGTGGAAAACTAACAACATATTTACTTGTGTGCCAGAGATCTGAGAATACTGCGATTGTAGATAATGGAATGTATATGGTTTCACTCGCACATATAGTTGTTACGTTATTAACTGCTGGTTGTCTCATCAGTATCACTCTATATATGAGTAATCATTCGTAAATTTAGATTGAGGTGAACCGTGTTTAGAGTATCCGCATCCGAGATTAAATGAGAATAACTGCGCTGTTAGCAGCACAAAACGCACAATAACAAGTTGACGATTTTAGCTGTGAAATATACCTTCAAAATATACGTTTGCTGTAATGTGTCAAAAAGTTTCGATGGCACACCTTTGTAAGAACGAACTTGCGCACACAAAGTGCTGTTAAACACTATCGCTTAACAAACGAGAGCTGGCTAACGTTAGTTTTGTCCAGAGTTGCGTCTAATGTAAAGCTAGATCAAGCGTATATTTGAATTGAAATTATAGTTTTTTTTCATGAATTCAGTAATGAAAACGGTCTCATAGTTACTAGTCATTCACTTCAACTCGTACAGGTGGAATAAATTGATTTACCGGGACATCACAAAAAGGTTTAAGTAACGACGTGATGACCAGAAGGAGCATCAGTAGATATTCTAACAGGATGGGTATCAGCGAGAGGATCACGGTATCGTGTAACAATGTGAACGTATTTCGTCAGTGATGAAAAGCTCACCCGAAGCATGGGATCAGATTGTAAACGATAGATTTGCAACAACAGTCCTGTGAATCCAACAGTTTGTCCTAGGAAGGTTCTGTGGTGTGAAATAATTTAAGCTCATAACAAACCATAAGGATTAACTTCATGTAAGAAAAATTTACACCACTCGTTTTACTTGCAAAGAAACAATCACTTTTGCTGGAACATTACCATCTGGTTGCTTTTGACCCGGAACGTGTACACAACACTGAATGTCTACCGTACCAAGTTGTGTGAACAGATTGTATCAGGCGTATGAAGCTGGAAATAGTCTGTAAGTTTCAAGAACAAGTAAGGAGGAGAATACACCTAGTTACTCATTATGAGCTCGTCACTGGCTACTGTACCCAGCGTTCATCATCGCCTGAAACAATATATCCAGATGAATTGGTTGAGTTTTTGCTTCCGCACAAATAGTTCACACATGTTTCCTCTCACCTTTTAATTAGTACAACTGCTGAACTGTAGTAGTGAATTGCGGTTGAGAAATCTCGATACTCACTCATAACCAATCGCAATATTTGCACCCTCATAAATATTTCAGCCAGCACTTTTCACGAAGAAACACCAGAATTATGTCTCACCTATGTCAGAATTAATTTACAATGTGAATGCTTTCATCACTTTTGAATGCCGTTCAAATTATAAACAACACATTCCTGTATAGCGTTGAAATTCCGATAACTTTCAACATCAGAAGAGGGTATCGTCCTAAAAGTGATTAGGGATCACTTGTCGTTGTTTCGTTTTGAAATGAAGTGTTATTTGCAGACGTGTGAAGGCAGCTGGTCTATTTAGTTACCTTTTCGTCAATCCCGAATTTTGGGTTCAATTATGCGACGTTCATGACAGGGTTCCCGTCAAACGATTATCGTAGACAACGTTGATAATTATGCCTGGAAAATAGCGGGATTTACCAACTTGCCATTTAGAATTCACCGGTGGTAATGCTGGAACATCTAATTCTTTATATATTTTTGATTAGCAGCTGTCAACGGATAACTGAATTGATTGATAAGTTGAGCCTGCAATGTGTGTGTTGTAAACCCCGAAAAGATACGTTAGATCGGTCAAGAAATAGAATTGCGTTTGACGGAGTTCGAATTTCCTGCTTTGAAAAACTGGAAAACCTTGGTTTCAAGACTAGCGTACCCATTCCCGGAAAGTTATTCCGAGTTAAATCAAAAGACAAGTGTATAAAGCTACGTTGCTCCTTTTTAAAGCGTGTTTGTAACTTTGAGAGAAATTCACATATGTATGGTGCGTAGTGGCCCAACAACATTCTCAAGTTAGAACACTGAAGGGCGGTTAATGAGAATATTATCGAACATCACGTAGTTCTCAATGACCGCGACAGAATATGGTTGGAATAGACAAAAAGTAACCAGCGTCACCTCCGAAATGATTCTGCTATTTCTGTCACTTCGAAATGGAAGAGGAGGAAGGAGGCTGTTTTGAACTGGCAGCGACAGATCAAAAAATTGTCGTCACTTCTAACCATAGGATCGTCAGCTTGACGTAACTGAGCAGTTACAACATTTTCTTTCGGAGTCAGAAGGTAAAATCAGTATTACTGGTAAGCTTCTGTGGCTAGCAACTTAGACGTGATATTTCGGTCGAGTCAAGTGGTCAAACGAGTCTCCAGTGAACACGACTGAGGCAAAATTCCCGGTGGTAGAAAAGCGCGCAGTACTTCTAACTTACAGTGAAATTCGAGTCTAGTACTTTCCTCTGCAATGAACAGGCTATTAAGGCATAGTAATGCATAACCTGTTTTCGTGTGTGTGCTATTATGTCCACACACGTTTTCATAAAATGCACGAAACTTGAGATTTTTCTATGCTTCAAATAGCACTGAGGTTCAAGTTCTGCACAAGTTTGAAGACTGGATGCATACCTAAGTTTTACACATTTGAAAGCGGAAAGGCTTTTTAGCTTTAAACGGTGCCGAATTTCGTGCTAAGTTTCCGTCACGGGCATTCAATCGACACGTTGTTATGTACACCAGAAAGTGCGCGGACTTATGGTTGTTCTGTATGTCAGAGCAACTGGGAACATCTTGCAGTGAAAACGAATAACTAAGTTACATCTTCCATTTGTGGAAAAGCGACAAGACACGCAATCTGTAGAAAAACCATGAAATAACCAAGTACTTGGATAATTTTTAAAAATGTTTCTTATGTTGATCCACATTTCGTTTGGATGGTAAATAGTATCACCCTTCATCCTGATCAGTACTTTACTGCGGGTCGGTTCGACACAACATGAACTACTACGTATGAATATAAACTCTGTCTCACAAGTGTTAAACCTCAACCATTTTAAAGTCATTTATTGAATATAAAAGAACGCGAAATATCCATTTCATTTCAGAAATCTGATGCAATTTGTATGTATGCTAGTTCTTACTCGTCATCATCGGGCACATAATAAGGTCAGGTAGTTTGATAGATTTAGTTTCCGGTTAGTCACTGTTTCGTTCATCGAGGTGCGTACAGCACACAGTTTTACTAGTGACACACTACTAGTTTTCTGTGACATTAACTCACGAATGACTGTATGGGAACGGGATGTGTAAACAGACAACAGCTGGTTCTGGCTCCTCTCTTGGTACTACAATCCGAGTCACTTGTATACAACTCCAGCTCTATCAAATTAACTCACTGTCACTGTGGTACGATCATCCTCAACAGAACTCAGGTTGGTCAAGTAACTTTTGGTGGTAGTAATCCTGATCTATAAACCATTTATTATACGCTTCTTTTTGTTCTCCAAACGTAATGATCCTTGCGGTACAAATTCAGTAACAACGATTGCCAAACGCGCCAGTAAACAAATAACGGCGTACTCTCAACTGCAGGGGTTGAAAAATTCAACGGCAAGCACCATTTGTTAGTGCGCGTTCAGACGTTGCAAACAATATTTTTTTTTCCACTGAGATGTTTGGTCCATCAAGTTTTCTTCTATATTCCCTTACTGTCAAGGTCGACCTCAATCATGGTCAAAATATTGCATCAACCGTAATTCTGTAGGCTTTTATAAAGGACATTATCAGTTTTCGAAGGTATTTGAAGTTGATCTTGTTACCGTCATATCACTGCCTGATTATCGAATTACAATTAAATCAGCGCAGCCTCGCGATATTGCCAGCCGCTTAATCCAGACATATAGAGACACAAGACAGAACAGACTTCCAACAGATGGCGGAATAACGCGTCAGGAACCTGAGAATGCGTTTTTACTCGCTGGTCGAGTCACCGTGATGATGGTTATACACACGAATCAGATATATAACAAAAATCCAGTGCATATTTATACAGGTATCCATCTTTTAACCGAAGATTTCTTTTGAACAAATTGACAGAGTGTGAGTGTGCGGCCGTTCAGTGCGGAAGCACCGATTGTGGTTACGTGCGATTCACTCATGCACCACTCTGGTTGATCAGATTTGTTTGAAGCAGACTATCTTTCTACTGGTTGTATTCCTTAGGAACTCTTCAGCATGTGATTTTAATCGGAATTTACAGGATGGGGGCAGATTGTTAGTGCTTGTTGAAGAGATTTAGCGGAACCACCCTTCAGCCGCACTGGCAAATTATGCTGCCAGCGTATTTGAACAGGCAAAATGTCTGACAGTTTTGTCTTTCTAATTTTTCCACTGAAGTGTACAAGTCGCTTGTGTAGTTTGGTTATAGCCATCCTCGAATTTTGTTCGTAATAGGCATGCATTAGAACTTAGCGTTAGGTCACTTGTAACAGCAACGTTGTTTTCGTTTAGTTTCTAAGGCATGATGTTCATCAATGCAGAATTCATCAAAACAGAAACATTTGGTGAAATGATGCTCAACCTTCCTGATCTTTACGTTTCTCACAATCTAACAACCCAAATTAGAAACAGAAGCAACTGTTAACCGTCAAGAAGTACGAGGGAAAAAGGAGCGGTGTCGTTGACGTCGCAATTGTAACCTGGTTCGTGTATGCCATTTCGGCTTTTCATTTTCTCAGTTTCCACCTAACTTACTGTCACTGACTGTCGAGTGCATGCGAGTTCACTGGAGAAGATGTGACAGACTTGTGCGTAAATATTGTCTCGCTCACGTTATTCAGTGAATACAACAGTGATTAACCTAGGAGACCATGATGGCAGATGGACTGCGGACCGATTAACCACAATCGTCGCGGTGACAAATGTGACATAGCAGTTCCGAAATCCATTCAACTGTCAGATAACGGTGGTTCAGAAACAATTCCTAAGAGGAAGACGGAAATGTTTAAAAAAAGCACGCCTAGATTAAACCACTCAGCATCAAGGTGCCTAAACCTCACAAACAAACAACCGCGTTATGAGTGAAGTTGTGACATCATCAACAAGACAGCTTATTTACCGCTATCACCGCCCCACGTTATTCAGTGCATATACTCCAGAGACCGCCACAACCACAGAATTCAGGCTACTGAGTGTGAATGACCGCCATCTCACCAAGCGTCCCCACTCAACAGCTCTGAGAATCACGAGGGCTTCAGCCTTAAAGATGTATTCAGGCTGCAGTGTTCAACCTCTTTGAGAATAACTTCACTTTTCTGCGCCAGTTGCTCGCCCATCCATCTCGCATCTTGTGCAATTTGGCTACAGCATCAACAGAGGGTGCACAGTGTGGCAGAAGATTAGCTACCATCCTTAGGACATGGACTAGTTGTCTAAGCTTGTGTGGGAGTAAGAACTGAAAAAAGGAACTCGCTTGACAGTCACTACCGAGTACCCAATTCCTAACTTCCTCTTTGCTAAATCACTGGTGCCACCTGATGCAAGCGGCTGAACGCAGACATCGATGGCCAGGTACTCAAAGACGGTTCACGTCTTTTATTCTGGGCGGTCAAGTTTCATAGCCGTAAATTATTACAGCGCTCAACTTGGAGAGATACGTCTCTGTCATTAGGAGTGTCACCAGCTTTTATTGCATTCCCCAAACATCTGCTGCCGGTGATGTAAATTTCCAAATACACAAGCCGCTCATCAACCTCCACAGCTTCATTACACAACGTAAAATCTACATAATCACAGCAGTCTTGCAGACGTACTTCAAATTCTGGGGCTGAGAAGCGCATTCCATAGCATTTGGAAGAGCGCAATTAAATGTATCACACTGTCTACGCTGCTTGAAAACCGTAAATCAACAACACATTTTCATTGACGTACTCAAGATCAGTCATTCTACTACCAGTTAGAAAGTCCACGCCCATGTCTGATGATTTCAGCAGAACATCTCCCACCGCTTGGTTTGTGTAAGTTTAAGCAAGGGTTTCGAAAGTAGACAGCCTTGACCTATAACGTCTAAGATGTCGAACAGTTTCTTGTGAATCCTAACCTGGGTTAAGGTCTGAGAATAAAGTTGCGACAGTAGGTTCAATTATGATTTCATTACATCCTTGTGTTTAATTAGCCCAAGAAGTACAGATTGACCGACTGAATCAAAGATATCACTAGAGTTGAGAAAGAAGAAAATTGTTGGCCGGCTGTATGTATGACGCTGCCCCGGAATTTGGCGAACAGTACGAAGTTGACTGGTGTATCATCGTCCAGAAAGAAACCCCTCCTATTATCTCGTAAAGTCTGCAAATACAACAACAAATTTAATTTAAAGTTTTGTGTCAAGGAAAACATTGAGGAGATAAACCATGAACAGAAAAACCAATTAGTGATGTTTTCATTTCCATTCAATTGTCCGCTAACGTGAATGAGGTATACAGATGCGAACTGTGAGCGACAGACATGTATCTTTGAGAAAATTTACATGGATTTCACTGCTATTGATTTTGCTGATAGTTGCTCTTACTGCCCTCCTTCCTCTCAAACAGCTCTAAGAAATGATGGTTGGTTCTGCGAATAAGAGGCCAACTTGCGAGTGAAGAATTTTGAAAATCAATAACATAAGGCCACCCCAATTATAGAAGCCCGAATGTAGTGGAAATGTGATATGGAAGGCTGTCATTATCTTCCAACATTAATCCATCCGAAACACCGTTTCGGAGTGGCGATATCAAAAGTGCCTCGTTATGGACAACATAAGTCTAAACGTATGGTGTTACATAGTGGTGATGGGTATGTCCATTGGTCTCTACGTAACCCTAAAGTGCATCCTTGCGAACTCATATGAGAAGCGTAAAAATCCACACAAATGCGAACGAGATTTGGAGAGGTTGAAAGATTAAACGGTGATCTTGAATGTGTGATAAAAAGGCTGATTTTAATTGTTCATCAAAACGAACCCCATAAAAATCCCTCAGTAAGAAACAAAGAATGTAATGTAACGCTGGAATGACTTCACAACCGATACAAAACACCTAGTTGTAAAGAAGATATGTCCTACAGTGCAATATTTGCAATGCACGCGAAATGCAGTTTCCCACTCAGTGAACAACCAGAGGGTGTTTGTCAGAATGTTGGAAATCATTTCACTTCAAACGCGTTAGCCATTAAAGTGACCGCACAAATGACAGGAAACAGTCACAATTTGTCATCTTTAAACAACCCAAAAGCGCAGCTCACCAAATGCTTCAAACAAACTTCAGTAAATACAAAAATATTAGGAAAAACACGTAAACTTTACGAATAATTATCAACGCACGTTACTTTCCAGTAGACATGATGATGCTGTTATTTTAGCTACTGTGCTATTAAACGTTTTCACCGAAACTCTGTTAAGCTATACATCCTGCTAAGCAAATCAGTTTAGCCGCATTTTCGTTTCATCCACTTCATCCAAATAAGCATATCTCGCTATGTATTACTCAATCCAGTCTAACGTGTTCACCACGTTGGTCTTCTTGTAACTGACACAACTATAAAATTGTACAAACATCCGCTGTAGATTATTGCATATCTCGGGCGCCCACAAAACTATTCATTAATTGCATAGTCGGTTGGGTAAGTGAATGTCTGCTACCCACCAGACTAACTGAATGACATTCGCCCAACATAAACCTGTGGAAGTAAGACTTATGAATTTGGTTTGTTTAGGTAAGGTTAAATTAGTTCCAGTCGAACTGGTTCATTCGCAACAGCGACTTTAGAGCAAACATCTTTCGGTTCAAGATTTGCATGACCCAGTACATGGTTTTGTTCGGTCCTATATTGAATAGAACCTACGGATATCGCACTGCACATTCTCCGTGTCATCCTTTTACGGAAATGAAGTTTTCACGTCATCTGTTCAGTGATCATTCCGAAGAAGTTGTTTATTCTTACCTGGCTCAGTTCACCTGATTTCTCGTAGACACACTACGGCATGTGTTAGTTTTCTGACAGTTCATATTAGGATTCTTATGATTTGTCAAGTACACTCTGCAAATCCAACTCGCATAATTTGGTCCGACCCACGGAAATTTCGTAACTCAGTTCTCGTCACTTATCGTTCAAGTGTTTTGAAAGCTGGGCAACGAACGAATATCTTGAAACAAGTTTTCCATGGAAATTTCCAAGCACAACAAAAGTGACCAATCTTTTTCGTTTGGGCACAGTTTATTTCATTGAACCCACATAGATATACTCCATTTAAATTGATAATGAAGCAATGAAACCGTGCTCATTTACTGCTTGTTTCTTATCATAGTTTATCCGTTTATTCGTCCGTGTCGTTACCACTCTATAAAAGTGACCCACCTGATGGAGACAGATGGGTAAGAAACAGTTCTACTAATGTGAAGTAATTTTCAGGTAGAACTACCCTGATATGCACAGGGGCAATCCGGGTGGCTCCAGCACTCCTCTTGTGAACGTGTTAGAAGACTGGTGGACAAACGAGTTTATCCATCCAGCCTGGACGTGCACAACGCATCTTATGACAGTGTCTAGCATAAGGAGAAATTAAAACCAACCAATTGGCTGAGCGATACGTCCACATTACTAGGTTTCTAACTGGCTAAATGCATGGACCAGTGTTCAATAATCCGTATGAAAGTAAATGTATCTATAATACAGCTCCACTAACACATTTTCCCGTCAGATGGGTGTACCTGTACGTTTTCCTGGATTGGTCAATTACCACTCTTTTTATCGGAGGTCGTGTTCGACGAGAATATCGATTTTATGTGGGAACTGCTTTCAGCTCTCCATTCACCGTTTCTATGTCCACAGTCACTTCATGTGTGGCTATTTCGAAGGTATCCATTAATACATCTAGTTGTACGATTCTTACTAATGTGTTGAGGTTCGTTTCAGTTAGTCTTATTCTTATCTGGTTTATATGTCGTACGTATGTTCGATCGTCTATTATGAGGTCGTATATGACCTGACCTCGTCGTTCTTTGATGGGTGCTGGAACCCAAGTTTTCCTAAAACCCTGGAAATTTAAGACCACCCGATTGTTCGTCTGAAATACACGGATTTCTGCTCCGTGATGTCTGTTGAACTGCTGTTGCGTTTTCGTGTTTAGCCAGAACTCCTGTTTCCGAGGCCGCAATGTTTCTAGTGGGGTTCTGAACGGTCTGCCTGGGAAAGCTTCTGTCGGAGAACATTTATTTGGTGTTGCTGGGTTTAGCGTTGAACGGTAAACAAACATGAAGGTGTCTAATATATCTGTTAAGTTCCCGTCTTTCCAGTTTTGAGAATTCTTTTAAAAGTGCGTACAAGTCGTTCAACCTGTCCATCAGACTGAGGATGATATCGTGGAGTACGAATGTGTTCAATAGCAGAAAATTTGCAAAATCTATCGAATTTCCCCAAGGTAAATTGGGGGCCATTGTCAGTCACGATCGTTTATGGATTCCCGGACGGAAAATACGTGTGATAAGGCGGTGATCTTGCAGATGTTAAAATAACATACAAAGGAATGACATCTGGCCTTTTTGATTAGGCGTCAACAAGAATAGGAAGGTACTGTAAATTAGTAGGTACTGCAAAATCGAGCTGTAAGTAAAGGATTCATGATCTCTTAGTCCACACTTCACTGTTACTCCCAGTGCTGAATTTCAGACATTTCCAGATGAGCTGTTAATAGGTTGAGATTTATTGTAGTGCAAAGATCTTATTGCCTGGTTAAATGGAACTCGTAGGCAGCAAGTGAAACAGTAGACTGTAATGAACTGCAACAACTGTGACAACATGAACGATCAACAGTTGGAGCTGATGACTAATACACCGGAGGTGGAAAATACATCCTGATTTCCATTTGCAGGAATGATACTCACAGAAGACCTTCCAAGATATTCAACTGTTTGAACACCCACAACATCGAATCCCGCATCCGAAAATCATAAAGTTATAAGCATTCAAATTTGTGACAATCACACCAGTGCCTCGCCTTTGATTTCGTACAGTCTAAGCATCTACAAAACTCACGTTCTGTTTTTGCACCTATCTTTACATTTAAGTTGTTCACATGGATCTCAGAGATTGAGTGATCTCACAAATTCCCTCTGAATTTACAACAATTCGAATAGACCCATGAGTTCATTAGAAGACAAAGGTGATTTTGGCGAACAGTCTGTTTTCGGTTATTCATCATCGGGCGAATTACATAACATTTTATACCATCATGGTTATCAAGCGAGAAGAAATCAAGAGCAATTATTCACATAACCACATCAAACGGTTGTGAATTGGACGACAATTAGGTAACAAAATTGACCTCCGGAGTTGTCAAGTGGGTAATGGGGGGCCATGGTAACCGTAGGGTCTGAACAAATTTCTTCTGAGCGCACAACTGTGGATTGCGCAACCGAATTCCGATCGCTTCCGCGGTGGCCAGAATACGAAATTTGACTCCTCTAGATTGACGGCTGGGCAGGCGGTAAATGGGCTGGAACGCCACGTCTGGAGAGATTTGGTGCCCTGTGTCTACATGGTGCGCCAGAATTGCACTCGAAATGGACTTCACCTCGCCCTTAGCTAGCCAAGTGGGGTGGTGCTCACGTATCCTCTGAGAAAGGCGCCTGGTTGTGCGACCGACGTAACTTGCTCCACAGGAGCATGTGAAGGAGTAAACACAAAATGAAGTCACACATTTAGGCAACGTATCTTTGAGTTGTACGTGGACTACCGGGTTTGATCCGAATGTGATTCGCAGTTGTGCCGCATTGTAGGTCTTTTCAATTGCGTTACGTATTCTACGAGTCACCAATTCGGCCAAGGCCTCGCCTTTGTAGGCTAACGTCATGTAAACAGACTTCTTTTCCGCAGATAGGAGCTAAACATTTGATTCTGTCAGTTCCATATGTTTATCCACGAATTTTACAGGATAAGAGTTCTCCACGAGTACCCGCCGTTAAGAGACCATTTCTGTTCCAATCATGTCATCAGTACATATCCTCATAGCTCTGTGTGTTAAACTACGAACGAGGTTTCTCTTCTGTCTGAACGGTACGTAACTGAAAAAATGAGTATACTGGCCGTTCCAAGTCCCCTTCCTGTGAATACTTCTCTGAAGTGAACCATCTGTACGACGATTCAGTGCCACATCCAGAAAGGATATTTGTCTATCTTTCTCGGCCTCAAGTGTAAAGTTGAGATTAGGATGTGTCTTGTTCGCCTCCGCGAATAGGCAGTTTAGATCCATAGTTTCGTCAACCACACAGATGATATCGTCCGTTTGATGTTGTTATGTGTCAAATTGCTCTTGATTTCTTCTCGCTTGACAACCATGATGGTATAAAATGTTATGTAATTCGCCCGATGATGAATAACCGAAAACAGACTGTTCGCCAAAATTACCTTTGTCTTCGAATTTACAACAGTCTGCTTGACTTGCTGGTCACCGAAGAGCCTTCGAATGCAGCTGTTTAGGACATGCAGAATTAGTATGACGCAATCTAGGCTCCATCAATGGCTGCTTCGAATAGCATGTGTGAATTCACAAGCTATTTGCTGATTTGGCCAAAATTAGAACAGAACTTGGCGTGTAGGTGTCGATGTGATGGCGCAACTGTTCGTCCAACGTCAGTGTTGAATTTTATGGAAGCATCAGGTTGGTTCACTGTCTAACTGACCATTGTGTTCTTGCTCAGACGATTAGGTCATTGGATAGGTTTCCGCCAGAGAAAAGCTCTGCAATCACTAGTCCTTGGGTAGAAATAAACTTCCCAACACTATGGACGAATGTCATAGCCGTAGCGTGTTACCGTAAATGTAGGACGACGTCAGAAATTTTACGCGCTGACTAGATGACGGATAATGGAGAACATTTGAAAGCCGTCAGCAATTACATTGCACACGCTGTACCGGGAGGTCATATTCACGTCTAGGCCCGCCAAATTGACGACCCTCAAATAAGCATCGAGTCCTAGATCGCCACTTTCTCAGGCGCGCACTGACTGTCATTAACCGTGCCAGTGTGCCATTGCGCTGAGATACAGCAACAAATGCTGGATGGCTGTGTTCAAAATCTCTCCTTGCTCAGTTCCCCATCTCTAGTTTAAGTGACGCACACAGCATTGTTGTCCACACCGCTATGTAATTTGTCATTCATGCATGGGGACAGGTAAACGGTGGCCCTGAATTGACTCGCCTTTCAACCGACCATTGTGCTCTTGTTAAGTTGATTAGTGCGTGGAATAGTTTGTCACCAGAGTAACGCTCTGTACTGAGCAACTTGGTAGAAATGAGCCTTCCATGGCTGTGGTCAGGTATCACATAGCAGTGGAATGCTGCCGTATATTTGGAACAACCTCGGCAAGTTTGCGCACTGACCGGAGAGCGAATCAAGGAAACCAGTTGAGAGCTGTCAGTGAGCACTTGCAACACGCTGTCCTGGATTGTCACAATCAGATTCAGACCCTCCAAGTGAACGACCTACAAATGATCATTGACTCCTAGATTGTTTCTTACCCAAGTTTCTTGGTCTACTGTGTCTGTAGAGTAAATTTTCATTGCTCTACTGGTCAGGCAGTGAATGACGTTTCATTTTTGGTCCAAATGCACAAAGCCAATAAAGTTTGACTAGTGCTCAGTGCATGTCGCCACACAATAAATGCAGAGTTGTAAAATATTATGTGAGCACCAATTCAATTTCAAATGTAGTAAATGAAGCAAGTTTCCTGCTTTCATTTCAGAATTAAACGTTATGGCCAGATGAACCGAACTGAATGAGTAAGGGACACCAAGTAGAACACTTTCGGACTTCAGTAGAACAAAAATATCGCTTAAGCACCGTCGGTGGAAGCACGAACTGTTAATAGACTGACTCGTTTGTTGACTTCTCAGCGAACACGTGCTGACTATTCATTAACAAGACCGAACGTCTTTTGGGGCGATGAGGACAGAGTTGAAAGCAGTAACTAGGGTGAGGTTAAGGGCGACGTGTTTGTTATTAGTTATGCAATCACTGTTCAAAATTGTGGGCTTGGTTGATTGTTGGCGAGGAGAGATAGAGTGTCCGCACGAAGTTCCCCTGAGCGTAGAGGTCAGGAGTGTAAAATTGCATATTAATGGCCTCCGCAACGGTCAACGTCACGCAAGTCAACATTTTTGCTCGATTCCCTGGCACCCGATAGACAATCTGGAAACCCAGCAGCGACTCAATTGCGAAAAGTCTGAAATTCGCCCGGGTTCGGACCAGCGACGGAACTTACATGCACGAACGTCGCAAATGTTCTGCCAGCTGGACGACGAAGCCATGTCACACGATCAGAATTTCCAGTAATGTAATGTCAGTATTCATCGGTGGAAGTTGGTGGATCCCAGTGTGAACTAACCGAGATTTACTGTCTGGGCAGTTGATCGGTCGGATCATTCTGTGGACACTAAACTCCGAGATGCTGAATGCAACCGGGTGTGTGTGGAGTGTATGCAAGCACCCCGTAAATGATTCTTCTGGTACAATTTGCTAGTGTGAGTAGCGGTCGTGATGCACTGATAAGCAATTGTAAGAATCCGGAACTGTAGTGAAAGCGGCCTACTGCTACAATATGATAGAGCACGTTCAGTTGTTTCACTTGGAAATACTCAACAACGAGGAGGACTGAGTAAGCTACTGTCTTTTGCTTAGCATTTGGCCGGTGAAGTTTCGGTGATATGGTGATCGTAGTACGTTGGGTTTACTATGTTTTAGTTATCAGTGACTGGGTTCAATATCAGCCTGGACTGCGACATTCTGCACATGTGATAGGTGTGTAGAGCTGTTCACAAAAACGTCCACAGAATACAAATTTGTTGTGAACTTCAGACCATTCAGGAATCGAACGGACACGCGTACGTAGTCGTGCGGGATAACACGTGGGTCCGCACTGGAACCAATATGTCAGTGTAATGTGTATGCGATC
>QNGE01005542.1:4031-42206 GCA_008508345.1 Paragonimus westermani
ATGATGATGATGATGATGGGTCAACTTACTTCTATGTTTACTTATTAGCGAGGAATCTTTTACCGTGAATTTTCATTGCACAATTCTTTTATATTATCATACTCGACTGTACCTGTGATATTTCTCCACGACTGCAAAATCTAGCCGCTCAGTCGTGTTCGTGTATTATCCGTTTCCGACTGGCGTTTGCGTAGAGTTGTTTCTGTTCACTGGTAACACCACGTATGCAGTAATAAAGTTCGACGGCGTACACATCCTTTATGCGACGAATTTTCACATGGCCCCTTTTATACATGCCTGTTCATTGTCGGTCATATCGCGTCTTGTTTGCATTAATACGAGGTTTGATGCGAGTTGACATGGTTTGAGCCTGTCTTCGGCTATTTTATACTAAATGGTAATAGTCATTAGGGACTCACCAAATGAGCGAACAGCGTGAGCATACGCTGCATCTGTATGCAACATTGACGATCATTCTGGATTCTGTTGATTCGACAAGCGTGATATCACATTGTCTGACAGTAGGATGACTGTTGGTTCTAACTTTGACTACGCAGGCTGTTCCTGCTGGCTCGATTCAAACAGCGCGATTCTATTCAGCTACCGTCACATGATGGAATAGCAGGCATCTTGCAATCTTACTACTGGATACATAATCAGCCAATTGCATATGTACAATGTGTTTCGTTTTCTGAGCACTGGCAACCGTTTTGAGTGCGTGATATTGACTGTAGAAATTGGTGTTGTTCTTTTAAACGCTCTAAATGGCTATTTTAGTTTTCATGTGTTCCGCGATTTCCGTCTTCTGTCTCAGTGGCTGATTGTGAAAATTCGCGGTAAGTTCACGAGGACTCTTACGCTGTCGCTGTGGTTGTTAGGCCGTCTTTTTGGGACTAATTTTCCCTTTAATCGGGCTCTAGTGGACTGCACAGGCAAACGAACCCGATTTGCGTCTGTTGATCACGATGCTAGTGGTAGTGCATATGTCATTGATTCGGTGTATCGTCCTGTGTTATACGCATGAGGCGCTCCGGGTCAAAAGCTGAACGCGTTGTTTGTGTTTACTCGTTGTGTTGACCTGCGTATCCGTTTTCGGTACCAGGAACTCTTCAACCTTCATCACGCGGTGCCCTTTTTTTTGCTGCTTTCTTGCTTTTGACGAGCTAAAGTCAAATGGTGTGTCTATTCGTTACCATTCACTTCATTCACTTTCTGGCTGGTTAGACAATCTGTTCGTGCTGCTAGGCTAGTTGTCAGTGTCATTTAAAATTGTGGTGTGATTTTTGCCTGCCTCTGTGTGTAAGCTTGCTCACGTGCGCATATTGATCTTCTGATACATCCTGTCCCTCTTCATATACTTCCCCAGTTGCATCCGTTCCTTCATCATCAAATCGGTACATGTGATCGTTCAAGCACGAAATGGAATCGTTTACAACACCAACTGCATATCAGCTGTCGGGGCTCGGAACAACTTGGTGAGTGGAATGAACTGTATGCCCTGCGACAAAACTGTAAGGCCATTCAATATTCAACGGTTGATTTTACTGCATTACGTCGCATAACGGTCACATTTTATCTGACTACTTGAGGTTGTTGCACGTCGTTGCGGTAAAAATTTAGTTGATACTTGTTTTTTTTAGAGAATTGATGAGAATTACAGGATGTTTGGGAAGTAGCAATGAGATGACTGTGACGTACGACCCTCCGGAGTGAGCTAGACTTACGTGCTTTTTCCATCCACTTCAGAATCCTCGTAAGTGTAGATAAACTGGCCCACAGCATTTCATTCTGTTCAGACATCTCAGTTTTACGAGATAGCCGTAGATCTCAGCATCCTTATACGCATGTCTAGCTAGTATGCCGCAGATTTCTTCGAACATATTTCGATCATGACCACCGGATAACCATTCTTGTGTTGACATTCAGCAGCGGTCAGTTGCTACGTCGAATCTTATTCCCCTGATAGGCGCTGAATAAAACACTGTTTGAACGCGGTGTCGGATTTAACCAGTCGAATTGCCTGATTGAAGGTCGGTGAGACGTATTACAAACGGACTAATCGAAACGTGACGCGTTTGGCGCCCAATGACAATCATTAATGCAAATACTGTTGTTTCTCTCTAATCACTTGAGAATGGTTTGTTCCGCTCAGACCTTCGTTGTTCTCATTTCCCGTACACAGTAGCGCAGTCCGCGACATGTCTGACTCCTTTGTTCTGAGGATGAGAAGTCACGTGAGACCAATGCATTGAGACACTGTATCAGCTGAAACTTACTTGCGCGTGCATGCATATCATTACAAAATACAGTGCTGATGTATCCGGTATGTTATTATTAGAATTGGCAACCTGTTCGCCTTCCACAATGACTATTTCACTCACCGATCGTCCGCACTTATTCCCTCAAATTATGACTTATTATCTCTAACTGGTTTTTAACTTAAAGCACATCTCGTTCTTTTAAATGAAACACCAGTGCCACCGTTCATCTAGTTCAAAGTGCTTCCCTTCACTAAAGTTAAAATTCTCACTGATGCTCAGAAGACTTTGGTCCTTGTCTACTTTGAACGACACTTGAACATTCTTGTGGTGTTTCTTTGCATAATGGAGACGATTAGCGTGTGTACCGAATTTAACTCTTAAAAACTGGTTACGTTCTATACAAACCAAAGTTTTTCACGTTTGAATCGAACTGGACGTCGTCTTCATTTATTATTGCTTATACATGAAGGTAACTATCTCAGCAAGGTATTTGGAGAACAGCTTAAACTCTGAAGGCGTCTGACGATATTCTTTAGACTAGAACGTACTTGCATTGTAGCAAAACTGATGCGCTGTTCGAATTCGTCAAATACTGCATATCGTGACATGGTAGAATTAAAACTACTTAACGTTCACCGTTTGTTCCCTTCTAAATCCATGGCGGATGCTCATTTTCTTCCGCACAATACCACACAGTACCCATATCCTGATGTATGCTGGATCCTGGACTGTCATTCTCATGTCGCGTAGTAATTGTTAAAACCCACAACCGGGTTACGCGCTGTATGCTTGCAGGTTTGGAGGATAAGAGCAATATGCGCTACTGGGGTTGTACTGTAAGTTTATCTCAACCATATTTCCGACGTTCTCCATGCACTGGTCACGAATAGACGGGTGTTAAATAAGTTTCTCTGTGTAATGGCCTCAGTTACACATGGAAAAGAAATGTCTCCGAAGTACTAGGTGGCCTTAATGTTCCGTTTTTCTGTTATACACATATAAGTACGCTTTGGGACAGAACTTCAAGGCTGTTTAATGGTTCGCCGATAATTCTTCTCCGTGTGTAACTGAGATTGTTATGCTTGGTGATTTGTAGAGTGCCTGTTCTGTGGACGGTTCCAATGTGATGTTCCCATCACATACGTCTTATCCTTCGGTGACACGGACGGTTGGACATAGACGCTATTTGAACGTCTCTACACGGGTTGACCTGTCTTCGCAACCCTTCATGAGGGCTGTTTACCAAACTGCCTCGTGCATTTGGTGCGTTACAAAGAGACTGAGTTGGAAAACCCCATTTCGGCTTTAGCTGTGTGGTCTCTGGTTTTGAGTGGGCTGTTCAAAAAATAGAATTCCCCAGGCTGTCGTTATTATCCGTGAGTACTATGGTCTGAACTGTCGTTGGCTCTGACAGTGGTTCACAATAAAGAAGATGAGGATCCATGAATAAGAGTCAATAGCACAGGCTCAGTATTGTTTCGACACTGCCATATCGGAAAGTGTTCCCAACTGGCAGTGTGGATTGTCTTCCAAACCAGGCAGACGGCACCGACCAAGCTTGCTCAACAATGGGATCAAAACCTTCGTAGCTCGTGAAAATGTCATTGCCTGGCTGCCTTGGTTTCTCTTCCAACCGTCAGCAACTAGAGTGAATAATGCGATTTGACGCGGACTCTACGTCGGCATACGGGGAACCTGACCACACTAGCATAGACGACGCATTCTCGTTGCTTTGTAATTCATTTTCCACATACTCACTGACGAACTGTTATAATGTTAATTCATGTGATACGGGATAACAGGCGGGGACAGAGGTGGTCAGATGCCGAGGGCTCATGTGCACCTTCTACTAAAATGAGCTAGGTCTCTCATCGATAGAGTGAAACTGAGGGCGTGGACACATTGTAAAGCCTGCTACTGATCGACAACCAAGCCTTTTTGATAATTCACGTTCCTTAATCATCTTAATAGATTGCTAATCAGAACTCCTGCGGGTGAACGAGGTGACACATCTTAGGATAGTGAAGCGATCGACATTCTCGATTGGCCTGCTTGCGGCAGCACAGGCGGCTCATCACTATCCCAAATGACAAGTAACTGAATTAAGGTGTATGAGGTAAACAAGTGAACAAATACAGCAGTAGGGACGTACAGAGAAGGGTCAACAATCTTGAGCCAGTCCTGATTGCTGTTTCCGAGAGTGTTTTCAGCCAGCTATGTGGCTGATCGCGCATTTCACAACTTATCAGTGTTTTGCTCCAGCCATGCTCAGAGGATCGATCATAACTTCCATAGCTTGTGACTGCGTGGTCGACTGGCAATCTTGAGATCTCTTGAAAACGTCAACAACCGCGCACAGCATTGCTGGATACGATAGCCAACTGGTTGGCATACTGTGCTTGTCGTTGGATTTTCTTGAAAATAATAACATACTTTTCGAGCACACCCTTTAGTATTGGGCAGTCTCAAAGTGCAGGCAGGTCGACTGAGTCAATAGCACCTCTGATTTCTGACAAAATGTTAGGAGACAACATCATCAAGATAACCTAATCAAGTCATCGGTGACTGTTGACGAAATCGTTCATCAACAAAACACTGATATGCAAGTTTTTCCAGTTGAACTAACCAGGTTGAGGCGTGAAGTTAGGTGTGGATATCCTGTTAGTCCGATGGACCAATCAGAGTGCAACGGCTATGGAATTGACCATACTGGGCTACTTAATCGCGAAGGGGCTCAAACCACTGGACATTGGTTCAACGTGTAGTTGGCTATACTTGGCGACTAACTCATATATATGTTTACACGCATTTCATTCATTCGTCTAACTGGAAATAGGCATTACAACATGTTTTCTACGCAGTCGTTTTCTTCCTGACTCCGTGCTGGTAGACTGAGTGAAGCCGTACAGCAAGGATCCGAGTATAGCATCCAGGCCGGGATAGAACGTTTGACAGAGAAAAAGGCGCGTTACATCACAAAGCAATAATTGATTTGCGCGAGAGGGGAGTGCTGTATTATCTGATGACATAGCGTTGTTTTCAATATAGTAACTACCCAAGCGAAGCCCAGCCCACATTTCTCGTGGATGTTAGTCGCGCAATAAGTTTAGTATATGAAGCAGATTGACAACACTCAACGTTGCCGCGATAGGAATCGGATTAATATCCGTCTTGTAGACAGACTTTGTATGTTGTCAAGCGGACGGGCTTAGAAGATAGTTCACAACCGTTGGGTAACGTACCTTACTCATACATTCAGGTCTCTCCGACGCGACATATTTTGAAGGTTATCGTTTACATCATGTGCTTTCGCTATACTTTGTGCGATATGACGGACGAACGAGTCGGCATCACTTTTGTGGATCTCTCACTATTCTCGGATTATTATTTTCACAGGTTCATCTGTTGTGCTTTAACTGATATGGCTACGGTCGATCGGGTCTTGGAAAATGATGCTAAAGCAAGGAATACTTGGGCTCATTGACTACATTTATGTGTCTGCTACTCTTCTCCAAAGCGGTAACCCTCAAGGAGCATTGCTGATGGTTGACTTAAAAGTACACTTCAGGATCAAAAAACCAACGTTGTCCGTATACTCTCCGTAATTAAAAATATTTGTGAATAATTGGTAGTTTATTCTGTTATATTGTAAATCAATAGTATAACAAAGCTTTGTCAGCGCACACGATTCTCATAGTGTCCGAATGGTACAACGAGAAGACGTGAATTATGTAGTGTTCTCCGGGAGAACGTTTTGTGCGTTTTGTTTACATGTGAACATGAGAATAACTTTTGCTCTGGAAATGACGATCCACGGAGCCTTTTGGGATTAGATGTATGAATACGAGAGTGGAAAATCGTGAAGCTAGTGGGTATTAAGGTAGCCACAGTGTCAACACGCGGGAGTTTGTGTCACCCTGTAGTCAAAGCTGCAGGAGACTGAAGGATGCGTCTTTGGTTGTTTCTAACAATCGCTGGGAGTATGTCAAAACTTGACTCTGTCTTGTTTGGATAATATGTTTCACCGTTTACGATGCTTAGTGTCGTCAGTCAACATGTGTGCAAGCGCTTCGCCTTTCTGTTTCTCTTTAACCATTTAGATTCACGCTTCTATCGTCGGTTTGTCTTCCCTGTTTTGTTCATATTGCAGCCTTATAAACGTTCTTTTTTCCTCGTAATGAATTGACTGTGACAGACGCTGGCTGTTCATAATTGAGCAGGCTTCTGGTTATCTTACACACATTTTTACATTGTTACAAGTTCTGGATACTGTTGCTGTCGGTCGCTTTGTCCAAGTTGACTAGTAGTCACTTAGAAACGGGATCTCTAACTACGTTGTTCCTCCAGCTGCGGCTGTTATCCGGTTTTTTTAGTGAACCGACTGTGCTGTTTTTGACGATTTCCAGTGAGTATTACCGGTAATTCATAGAAATCCGCCAGTACGCCTAATTCGAATAGCATTTGCTCTGTGCCATGTTATTCCTCAGTTTCCTTTATAGTGCATAAGATGGTCTGATTTTCGCTGCAAAGAAGGAGCCCCGCTTTTCCATCGTGAAGAGGTCGTCAGAGCATTTGGAGGGAGATAGTAAATCGCACATTGTCCGTCGTGTAGTGGACACTCCGATTGTTTTCTGTTAGCACACATGGTTCTCTTTTTCATTAGACAGAGCAGCAACCCCACTCGTTTAAGTCAATCATAGGAGCATCGTTTATGAAACTATGCTGAGCACGGACGGTTCTATTAGATACTCTTCAGGTCATTTTCAGTCCATATGTCCTACCTTTTTGTTCGAGTAAGACTTAGCGGATAGCACAATATCCGTTCTATCAAATGGGAACCTCCTTACTGATCTTGCCGCCGAATATTCCACCATAACCTTCACTCGATCTAAGTTAAAATGACTGGTCGATCAGGCTTCTGTGTATTTTTTCATCAGTTTGTTTCGATGTGTCTCGCACATTCCTTGATTGGACAGGCACGTAGTTTTAGGGGGCTTTGTGTTCGGGCGGCGGAAATGTCGTTTGAAGCTTGTTGGCATCTCAGGATGAATATTTCTTTGCCCACTGCTTTGGCTTGCATTTTCGTGGCAGTCCGAGTATATTCAACAGATAACTACTTGTAAATGATGTGCTTACGCTCTGCTTACACCCGGGTAAACGCTTGGAATAGCTCAACACAAAATGGCGTCTCCTTAGGCTGGCGATTGAGGAACGACCTTCCACGTGAGAGCTAACCACGAACTAGGCGAGGTTTTCTCGGTGAATAACTACTCGCGGACAATGAGCGGTTTGGCTACCAGGACTTGGTAGATTCACATTTGGCAATCGGGTCTTCTGCAAAAAGCCCCATAAGCTCCTTGACAGTACTACGACATGACTTATGTTACCCAACCACAAAACAATTTCGGATGCTCCAACAGGAGAACTTTGGCTCTCGGACAGTATGTCGTCTGTCTGGCCTACTGTCCTAATGGCGTACGGACATCTGCAGTCTCCGCCAACCATGAAAAAATCCCAAGGACGGTGTGCGATTCGCCTTGGTGACTACCAGACCCAGCTGGTAGGTAAGGTGTGCCGGGTGTCCTGGATGGCTGGACCCCATTCGAAAGGCTTATAGGCCAATTTGACCACCGGCTTCCGGTGACATTGAACAAGCCTCTTAATAGCCTTACCGACCTTGGACTCCCTGACTGGTATCAGATGATCTGCCATCGTTGGTGAATCCTCGAACTGCTGAGCTACCTTTGTCGCAACCTCCTGCAGGGTGCATTGAGCATCATGGATGGATGGATTCCATCCGAACGGCGTACGGACCGAACCACCACTGTTCAGCAGTGGACTGCGAACTTTATGCTTCGCCCTACACCTTTGTGGGTTAGGTTTTTTTGAACGAAAGGCCCCTGGTGGGGCCCCTTGAATCAACCGCCTTCTTTGGCCTGGGCAACCGAGAATTACCCTGCCCTTACAATCACAAACTTGACCGTATACCAATTCTTAATTTTTCATATCTTCCTGTCACAACTCTGGCGCCGAGGTGTTGATGGCCGGCTTTGCTCTTATATCACATTTTACCGCACGAAACCAATTTACCTCGTTTCCCCTCTTTTGTTAAGTAACCTTTTACTTGACTCAAATGGTCCACACTCTTACGGTACTCGTCGTACGGACAGTGGTGATTTTATGTTGCAGCTCTATAGTGTTAACAGTCTGTTTCTGGCAAATACTAATTTCTGACGTTCTAGACGTCACTGCGACACCTGACGATCTCTGTTGCCGAGTCAATCGTGGACACAGATTGACCACGTGACCGTCAACAATCAGTGGCCTGACTGTTTCCAAGATCACAAATCAATGTTGAGCACCTGCATGAATTCCAAACATGCACTGTTTTGTGCCAAGTTCGCCTTGCGCTTTAATGGGAGACCACTTCATCAACCACAAATTGACATCTAATTGTGGTAAAAATCCACTTGATTCACTTCTTATACAAAACCTAACGCAGTAGATTTAACAAGAGACCAATCCAAAAGTCGCGTTAAGATATCATATCAGGAATGGACAAACAGCTCGAATGTTACATCTTCCTTTATCCAAGTCTTTTATTCCGTATTGCACCAGTCAGCTTGCAATTTGCGACTGCGTGTACCATTGAGATCAGCCAATGGCATATTCTAATTTCTTAAATATTGGTGCACATCTGTAGTGGATGTCTTCGTCCCACGAATAGCAGCTGCTCACTGCCACCAGTCCGAGGTCTTATTACTTACGTGAGAGGTTTCAATTTAGGTATGATTTCCAGTCCCTAATTCCGAGCGTTGTGCTAAACTAATGGGGTCACAAGCGCCTACGTGTAGCTGTGTGCGCTTGCCTCCATTCTAGGTTCCCAATCACCGGATGGCACTGAACACATTGGACACATACGGCATGCAATATATAAGCGTTATACTGCTTCGCGTATTACTACTGCCCGTTCAGTTACCAGCTGTTGGGACTGTGCGATTACCCTAACTTCTGGAGACTCGTCAGAATATTACGTCCAGCAACAAGTATAACTCGACGTGTTCATCGCCTGGAGCTCCGGAAGCAACTATGAGAGGATCGCGAGGTCTGGTGGACACAATGTGCTGTCGAGATGGGGCAATTCGCTGTTTCCTAGATCTCTCGAAATTTTTTCCATCTCGTCCTAGCAACTGGTGTCAGGACGCCAGATGTGAGCGAGGTGATCTCTGAAGCCAATGACGAGCCTATTCATAAACCCAGCGATGCTTAGAATGCTGGGCTGAGCATTTTCAAAAGCAGTTCAACTGGCCATCGGCGAGGTTGACTACGTCTTCGGGCTCTGTCTGCGCTCATTGGTCTGTTGACGATTCTCTGTCCGTAGAAACAGAGGTCTCGCTTTGGGTGAAGTTCCTGAAACGTCAAAAGACACCCAACACAATTGAACTCCCTCCTGCCTCTTTTGTAGATGGAGGTCCAGCTTTAGTCAATAGGCTGAAGGCTCTGTTCCAGAAACTCTGCATCATTAAAGTTGGCTGGGGCTTGTCTAACATCGTTCCAATTTTCCAAAATGGCTCACGCATTTCGGACACAAATTACTGGGGGATTAGCCTGATCCCTCTTGCTTCAAAGTTGCTCGCAGCGATTGTACTTCGCAGACTAAGCGAAACTTGCAAAGAACGTTCGTGAGGAGCAAACTGAGTTTCGCCCCGGCTTTGGCTCCGCTGATCGCATCCTCATACCGCTATTCATATAGAAGGCCGACAGTTGTCTTCTTGGACGTGAGAGGGACTCTCGATGTAGTTAACATAACTGCACTTCAAGACTCTATCGATGAAGAATGTGTCTGAGGAGTATGTGAACATATTGAAAGCAATTTACCGTCAGACCTCGTGCGGGGTTAGGGCTTATGGCAGCGTATCGCCAGCCTTTGACATCTCAAGGTTTTCCAGCCTCCCCCTTCCTATTCAACTTTGCAGTAGACAAGATCCTTGAGTGTGCCCCCCAGACATAGGACTTCGATGGACGGAGTATACAGACGACTTTGGGTTAATTTTGAGGGCTCACAAGGATCTCAAAATATCCTCGACAGACCAAAGGCTTCAGTTCGTTCGTTTGGTCCGGTCTTTGCACCTATTAAGTGCAAAGTGCTGTTGCAAGATTGGCAGAACTCTGCGCCTACTTTCATCTCTGGTGGTGAGCTGTTGGAGTTAGTTGAGACCACGTACCTTAGATGCTGTATGAGCGTTGGTGAGGTGTCTGATGAGATCAAAATTTATATGGCTAAGGCTCGGGTGGTGATTACCAACTTGTGTCGTCTGTAACATTGGCATGATCCCAGTTTTTCTGTGAAAGGCTAAGTATACACTGCTACTTCAAGATCTATCCTAATTTGAGTCTCGGGAACCTGGTCGTTTCAAGCTGAGGATGTTCATAGGGTGTCTTTCCGGCCGTCGTTGTAACTTTTTCTTCTCTACGCCTCTACATTTTTCTCCCTTCTCTCTCCATACATTGCTTTTTTTCTTATATTGTGATCATTAACGTGCTAAATGTAATGTATGTACTTGCATCGTTTGGTGACCTGTGAACCCAATTATTGGTCGCCATCTTCGTATGCTCGCCTGTCAGTACAGCTGCAAAGAACCAGCGAATTGTATCAATGTATTGACTAATGTTGAACTTTGCTTCGAGCTACAGGAAATAACGCGAAAATCTCCGAAAGGAGAAGGTTCATTTTCTTCGTCTTATGTTGAGACCACTCCATTTAAAGGTATCACTTTTGTCTGGTGTTAGTGATTGTTGGAGTTAGCATTGTTCTGGCCAAGTGATCAATCATTCTGTGATCCGTTCCACATTCTTACTGTCTTGTGACTGGCTGTTTACTTGGCGTCCACATTGATGATTTTTTGGCTGTATTCATTCGTTTTTGTGACTTTTCTGTTTTTCGTTAGTTCCGGATTTCATTCGTGCGCGAATTTTGATTTCATTCAGCTTGTCACTTAGTGTTGTGCGCAACGCATTTTTCCCCTAGTAGACTAATTTCTAAACCGCGTTTAACATAACATTTTGAATTCTTTTTGACCATTTTTCTTGGGTAACCTGAAGGGACTCGTTAATGAAAATATTTGGCTTATGTGAAACCAAAAATGTGGTTTTCTAAGTGTCATGATGTACACAGACCGGACCGGATCATGAGTGCTACTCACAACCAAACCAATGATAAACATCACTTGTCGGTCGTTTTTGAACATGTAGGACCGATCGCTGAAGCCTGATCAATACAGGTTGGTAGTAGTTTAACACTCACTAGTTGTAAACATTCATCAAGGCCGTGGACGATAATGTCGCACTGATTATGTGACCTGGGTTCGGTAATTACTTTGTCATGGAGGATGCGGTATTTTGTGTTTACTTCGTATCGGTCAGTAACCGTTGCGTCGGCGCGTCTTTCAGCCATTTTATGTGCTCCTTATTTCGGATTGAAGCGTTCTTCCTGTTCCACCACCTGCGAAAGGTCTGTTGAATGTAATAACTGCGAGAGAACATGGGGATTCGTTTTTGGTCGGGGTGGTGGCAACCAATTGGTCTGTAATAATGAGACTAGCTTCGGTGCATTGCCAACACAAAGTGCTTCGCATTGCTTATGGCTGGTGCTTTACCGTTATGACCCTGTATGACTAGCGCCAATGTGATGCAGACGGACGGATTCAAACATGAATCTCCAACGTCAAGATCTTGTCATCTCCATACTACTACTCATATTTGATTACCGTCTTTTTCGTTGGTTACCTTCCTGAACCGGGTAGTTTGACAACTCTGTGACTTAATGCATCTCCAAAAGTAGACACCATTTTGATATATTTGACGAGTAAGTCAGCTTATTTTAACTATCACATGGTCTTAACTCCACGTTGTTGTTATTAAGTTGTGTGGTGCTTCCTGACCAGCGGTTGGTAGTAAACCGACGGTTTACCATACTTTATAACCGTTTTTACGTAATATTACCTCACGTTTTGCGGGCTGCAGCGATATATTATTTCTATGAGATTACTTGTTTTTTTTTACAAACCGTGCTCGACCTACTGTGGTGCCCCGGACGGAGTCTACTCAGTGTGGATAAATGCAGTGGTCTCTGCCATAGGGTATCCCTCCTTGAGAGAATCCTATAATTTTCCGAGACTCACCTGGGGGTTTGATTAGCTTTATGAACTGGAAGTCACACTTGGGTTTTCAAACTGAAACTTCAGCACCTTCATCGCTGAACTGTGTAGAGTCGCAGCAAACTTGGTCAAGCAGCTGACAGTTGTTTTTGCCCAACATAATCACTGCTTTTCTTAAGTTTATGCATAGGAAAACTTAAGATGTTGATTCATGTATCGTTGTTGTTGATGGTGATAATTCTATGCGTTGCGACGGGACTGGTGTGGTCAACACCGATGTGGTTTACTTCGGCGGACAGTACCGAATAACTGCTATATATTCTTGTATTTATCAGAATTTCTATCCAGGCGATTAATCGTATTTCTCCTTACATCGTTTTCTTTATCAAAGTTTTGACGGATCCGTGTTGTCGTCTATCTAAACTGTTGATTGCAATTGTCATTTGTCATTAAGCTTTCAAGTTAAATCTTTTACTCACTTTTCGAGGTATAATGTTTCATTTTTTGGAACTCGTGCGGTTGTTAGCTGGTTGGAAATACTCCGTTTGAAATGTCAACTCCAAGTTGGGATTAAATTAACGATCTTCGTGTAGGCCTGTCTTCGTGCTCTAGGTGATGGAGCATTTTTCATTTTCCGAAACGTGTTTTGCACACTTGGATCTATACCACTTGATCACTGCTCATTATTGCTCACAACTTTCGGATGGACTGTCTAGCCCTTCCCTTTCGTACAAAGCACCAGACTTGAGTTGTGCCCGTCAGTAGTGCATGTCCTTGCAATCTCTTCACAAATGACGAATCTGCCTTGCTACTTGTAAGCAATGTACTCTTTTGCAGCCCGTGTGTGCTTCAGTCCCTCTCATGACACTGAGCATTATATATGTCTAAGGGCTGAAAACAGCACAGATTCTCTGCATAGCTATGTTGTGATTGCAGTTTGTGTATCGAACGTCATACCATAATGGACATTTGGATTGCCTTTTTCGAATTCTATCCACATAATGATGGTTGAAAACGAATATAGACCACGAGGGACCCGAGCTTGAATTTCTCGCGTACTATCTTAGTTGATGTTCTGGTGAAGGGAATTATTCAACTGTAAAAATGTAGTAAGCAACGTAGAATCCCCAATGTACACGTTTTCTCGCGTGACGGTGTAGACGGCCAATCTACACAATATGTTTGGGATTTTGTCTGTCTCTATAGTTGCCGGTCGGTTGTTAACGTAAACTTTGACACACGTAACGTTATACTTATGCCATTTTGACTACATGAGGTGCACAGCTGGCCATACTCGTGCACACTGAGTTTTGGTAGAACTCCACTTTTTCATTCACTACGCAGCTTTTTACACTAGTATAACATAGTACAAATAAACTGGATGATAAATTTCATGAAACAGTTCACGTGAACTTTGCTTAGCTGTCAATCACGAGACTCGAGCTTGTCTTTTTCCCAGTTCAAAAAATGCACAGGGATATATTCGACAAAGTAATGTCAGTGTTCGCTGTTGTTCAGGTTATGTTCGACAGTTTAATTCAGTCATTGTATGAGAGGATTAAAAAAAAACAAATTCTTAAATCATCTTGCTTTTTGATTCTAATAATCTCTCGTATGAACAAATATTTTGTTTTACTTGATTGGCACTAGTGCTGTGATTTTGCCTAGAGCAATCTTCCATTTGGTTCTGTCCTTGTGCCCGCTGCTGCAAACTCGGTTGTGGAATAAAACTATTCTCCACGGAATTGGTTTTTCAACAGTACCACCAGGGTTGTTAATTATTCACTCTGCTTATTCTTTCGATACTTCACGGGTTAATAGGAGTTCATGGATTTAGGTTATTTCAAACATTACACCATCCACACTTACAGCCTTCGCATTTAAGTAAGCTTTTCGGTTAACTCACTTCTAAGTGGGCTAGTCAAAATGTTCGTTCAAAGTGGGGAGTTTTTCCGATGGCTTTACACACTTTTGTTATTACTGCAGTGTAATCGACAAAAAGATTATTACACCCTAACTTCTGTTTGTTGCTGTGAACACTTATTATTTAGCCATTACTTTTAGTTTTATTACTACTACTTTCGCGTCCGACCCATGATTGATTTATTCTTTTTGCTGTGTGTTTAATTCCCGGCGTGCTGCCTCTGTTTACATGCAGTGTACACTGCTCTTACGTAACTTCTGTTCTGGTGACTGTAAATACCGATTGACAACTTGTGTGGCTTTCCATTGTGCATACTGGCACGGAGAAATTTGCGTATAATTGGCTTCTTTGTATGACTACGTTGTTCGCACCGCTCATTTAGAGCATTCGCTCTTGGCTACTTAGTTCTTAGAAAGTAGTTGGTATTCCCATGAAAACACTATCTATTTCCTTTAGTTTGGCGCTGGTGCTGCAGCGCAGTCGGTAGAATTATCTCCATATTCCGATTTTCATCCAATTTTGCTCACGATCTAGGCTTTTTCAGCGTTTTGAAAGCACATTCAATTACGCTCAGTCACATATGCCATTCGCGATATTTGCGCATCATTTTGAGCAGGGTGATATCATTTCTTACAGTTCGCTTAAAAGTAAATGTGTAACATTTGAGTTAGCGAACAACCCACTATTAAGAGAGAGGAAATCCGTTTACCTTGTCTACTCCCAACATTAGCCTATTTAGATGCCATGTCAAGGCAAATGTGAATACAATTTACGTAAGTCATGTTTGGTAATCATGATGGCTCAGTTTCCTTCGATAGAATATATCGTAATATGCCTATCAAGATGAAGAACGGGAGTTCACCGGTACTTATTTATCGAGATCACGCAACACTGACGACGTCTCGTTTAATTGGTTCGTATTCAATGGAGGTCTCCTTTTAGAAACTGCGCAGAGCGTTGATTGAAATCCATTACTGCAGTTTCGGTTTCACTACACCATCTCGTTCTGCTTAAGGCAACGTCCTCGACGCCATACCCCAACGCCATTCCAACGAAACCTTGACTTTCAACTCTATCTCTGTAAAATCTTCGTCTCCTCCTGTTTGGCTATCATTGCTACTCACGAATGGCTTCAGGCCATTATAGTGTACAACCATAGGCCGACTAGTTGGGGATTCAAGGTCTTTTATAAAGGAGATAGAGTCAGGACAGTATGCGTTCTGAGAAATTTTCTTTGTAATTTCATGGAAACATCCAGATGCACCTTCTCTTGATGTAATCACACCTTATTCTCAGGTTTCAAAATGGACCCGAACACCTTTTTATAGTAGTCCTTCTGATGTCACTGTACACTTTACGAATGTCTTCTCGTCATCTGATATGCTAGCTATAAGGTGTCTTCCAATTTACATGTATATCACGTTACGGTGGGCTGCATTCGACTAGCCGAGGACAGCAGATATCGAAAGGTGGTCGAATTTTATGGGATAGTGTCTCTTTATTGGATGCATGAACGCAGCCCTCGGTAAACGAGCGCGCACCTTCGGGCTATCAAGTTCCTATGTTCGTCGACTTTGGGTTGGTAAACGGTCGTTCTGGTTTTATCATCTCCGAGCATCCGACAAATCTCTTCTAACAGCGTATTTGTGAGATTTGGCCACCGATCAAAGTACGGCCGTTCTGGGCCCCCAATTTGATGATTCAGTGTTCGACAATAGTATCGACAACGGCTTTTGCATAGGAGGTATTGCTTCGTACCACTTTTTGAAATATTCGACCAATACAGGTATGTACTGCTTATCTCTTGGTGTTTCCGCTACAGGGCCTTTAATGTACTCATCAGCTATTCCATTCAGATAGCTTCTAATTATTTTGTGCAATGGTACTCTCTCTGTTTGGTCCAAGGGTTTTTGAAGTAACTGCACTTCTCACACCATTGGCAGACATTTGCCACTTCGGTGTGTAAGTGTAACCACCGGGAACGTTATCTGGCTGCAACATGGAATTTGGTTAGTCAAGCGTGCCATCTCCATAGAGGTTTTCCAGAACCGCAACAATAGTTACGTCTATGATCGCTGAACAAAACTCACTCGATCATTAAGTGGCCTCACATTGCCCATAGGCAACAACTCTCGTAGCTCTTTCCCTCCATCTCATTACTCATATGCCTGCTACCCACACCATTCACACTGTCTGCTACCATCCACAATTCGCACCTTCTAAAGCGACTAGCACTAATTGTTGCTTGCCGCAAGACGGTCAGTTTCCGTGGATGCTCCCGTGCTTCCCGAGTAGATCATCGGCATTGATGTGACTTCTCCCAGGCAGTGTTCGTGCTCGAACTCATATTCCTGATGAAACTCCTGCTACTATGCCAGTTGGCCTTACGAGTTTCTAAATAGTTGGAACCAACAGAGTGATTGGTAGTCGGTGCGAACCATAAACCGCGTGCTCAATAGGTAATGCCGTTGCTGGTTTACGGAACGAATTAAAATCAACATTTCCTTTCTGATTGTACGGTAATTTCATTCCCGTTTGCTCGGACTCCGGCTTTCGTAAACAATCAGCAGCTCATTCCAGTCGGTATCTTATTGCGACTATACGGCTCTAATGGCACAATCATTAACATCAGTATCTGGGATGTACTAACCGACTGTAGGCGGAATCCGGCAACACTAGGGTAAACGCGGAGCATAAACAGCGTCGTGCGGTCTCGATTGTTGCTTTGCATTCACCGGGTGATTCAAACATCCGACAATTCTCAAACAAGGCACATGCAAAAGCCAATAAAATCTTCTGTAGTATGAGGCAAGATCCAGGAAACTACCCACTTCTTCAGTGTTTCTTGGGGCAGACCAAGATTATGCAGACCGCCGATTGATGCGCGTTCCTTCAGTCTCACTTATGGTGTACGTGTATGTGGAAAAGCATAGTTTATCCCGATACTTCGGCTCCAGTTGTGTTAGTGTTCGGGTGCACATGGGGAGCTGGAAGGATTGCGAAGATATCTGGTTTAAGGGCTCTATACAGTCAGGCACACTTCGCTTAGGCAATATGTTGTATTGGATAGGGTCATATGGGTAGGAACATCAATATTCTCCATAAGCAGCGGATAGTGTTTCCTGATCACCTGAGTTATTCCGGTTTGTTAATTGTCGACATTAACATGTTTCACCGTCCTTGTTTTATTGTGAAAGGTTAGTCGCTTATTCTGAGTTGCTCAGTGAATAACCTATTTTGTACGGACTTCCTGTAGAAGCCCCTTTTGCAAGAGCTGTAATCTGGGATGTCATGTTTGTTTATTTGAGAAAGAGCATATAAAGTGTATCCACCCCGCAATCTCTGGTTGCATTTCTGAGGTATAGTTTTTTCATTCGCTAGAGTGTTATTATTTTCTTGTTCATCAGATTGAAATCCTTAGTTGTGTTTATCGAACACCTTTCTTACTATTAAAGTGAGAATTTACTGTCTTCGTTGTATTCGAATTCGTCAATTACCTGTTGAATTTTCGTTTCTCCAGATGGTCAACATTGAAGAGGACCCGGAAATAGGTGCTACTATCAAGCAAACACTGGACGCTGGATTTCCAGTTCGTGTGCATGACACAATCAGTTTGGAGATTCTTACAGCTTGGCCGAACAGTGAAAAAATGACTGTGGAAGTTTGGCAATTCCGATTGGATACTGCTGATCAGTTACATTCTGTCATCGGGTCCGATCAGTCTCCACATAATTCACCAGTTTCAGAGCAGATTCGTCATTCTAGTTTATCCGGCGAAACAACTCACTCAGATGAAGTGCCTGTGGAGGACTTTCGTCAATCTCGGTTGTTTGAGAAATTGGGTACACTTTTGAAGGCCATCATTGTTGCCACACGTCTTCTACCAGGTGAGCCATTTTGCATACGTGTTTGAAATACGGAGTAATCAAAGAAGTAAGTTGCTTTCAAAGTGAATCTTATATCGAGTGGTGGTTGACTGTTCGATGGCGACGATCCGGATTTGTTTGTCTTGCCCAGCTTTTTTCATGAACAACTGGCCGGTCATTTTGCACTATTCAAATAATATCACCGGTCAGTGTGGTTTATTACCTCTACATACTAGCCACCGGCTGTTAAGAGAGGAAAGATGGAGATACAAATCCGATCGTGGATAGCACGACCATCCCCATTGTTGTATAACAGGCATTTTCGTTGTGAGTAGTATACTACTCACAAGTAGTGCATTACCCACAGGCGACATTCAGGAACAAAAGGACAAGCCCCGAACACGACGGACAAGAAGAGACTATCGGAACAGTGTGTGCATGCTGTGTGAGAACTTTCACCAAGGCGAATGACAACGTACTGTCACCCAATGTATGTGAGTGTATGTCTGTCGTGCAAATGAGTGTACGCGTTTGTGGTTTAGTTTTTGACATGACCTGTACGGAAGTTTGCGCAATAAACCAACTTGCTGGCCAAGCGTCTTTTGCGGACACAACAACTGGTGCCGTGACGAACGCGAGGATGAGGATTCCGTGGCCACAGCCGTTCGAAGATGGAGACGTCCGGACGTTTCTGGAGGACGTGGCCGAAGTGGTCGGAGTCAAGACCGACCGTGGGAAGCTGGCTGCCCTGCGGACGCTGGTGAAGGGCAGGGCGAAGGCGGTGCTGGACGCAGCGCGAAGAGGCCCTGCGAAGATGGAGTGGGCCGCTGCGAAGGAGACGCTGGTGGCTGCGTTTGACAGCCCGGCCGACCGCCAGGAGGCCATGCGGCGGTTCAAGGCGGCCAGGCTTGGACAAGGAGCGGACCCGTCCGTGTTTGCCACCACTCTGCAAGGTTTGCTGGACAGGGCTCTGCCAGGATTGGATCAAGAATCACGACGGCAGTTGTTAACGGAGCAGTTTATTGAAGGTCTCCCGATGGAGGTTCGCGACCAAGTCCGTATTGCCCATGTCGCCCGGCCGATGGACCTTGACGATCTGGCGAAGGTGACACGGGAGTTGGCAGTAATGTCCGTGGCCTCAGTGGATTCAAACAGCAATACGGACAAGAAGACATTGGAGGTAATGCAGAAGGCAATGGAGCAACTCGCAGCGGATGTAGCTGCCCTGAAAACAGCAGCACGGAAGAACGATCAACCAGGAGGCTGCTTCATCTGTGGAAAAAAAGGACATTGGAAGAAGGATTGCCCAATCCGGCGGTCTCAGAGGTCTAAAAATAAAGTGTTTCGTGATTGTTCTTTTTGTTGGGCGGGTCGACTAGTAATGGGAGCGATTGAGAAGGGGGCCGTACATACAAGGGTTGAAGTTGATGGAGAGGTAGAACAGTGTTTAGTCGATACAGGGGCAGCTATTTCGTTGATTGCTCGTGCCGAAAAGCAAAACCTAGAACCGACATCCATGATGATCAAGACGGTTGGAGGTCATAGTCTACTGGTTGACGGTGTGAAAGAATGTGGGGTACGTATCGGCGGCCATATCGTAAAGCACCGTTTCATTGTGTCCCCAGAAACCAGGCAAACGATACTCGGAGCCGATTTCCTCGCTGCAACAGATGCCGTGATTGACTTGAAGCTCAAGAAGTTGTCAACCAAGTATGGCTCCCTGACGCTCATAGGACAGCGAAAGGATAGCGTCAACCAAGTACGCAAGGTTAAAACCCCCAGTTGCACAGCCCCCCTGCTCCAGTCCACGGTCGAGAAATACGCGGAAGTATTTACGACTGACGATGATCCGTACGGATTTTGCAACTGGATTGCCCATGAAATACCAACAACCGGAACATTTCGACCTCACGGGCCCCGCAGGATACCGGTTCATCTTGAGGAGGAATTGAGGAGACAAATACAGAACATGCTGAGCGAGGATGTTATCGAAGAAGCCAACAGTCCGTACAACTCGCCTGTTCTCCTGGTGAAGAAGTCCAACGGGAAGTACCGCTTTTGTGTGGATTTTAGACGGCTGAATGAGGTAACACAGAATACAGTCGTACCAATACCGTCCGTCGCTGATATTTTTGACAAGCTACAGCAGGCGAAATTGTTCACAGTTTTGGACTTACGCTCCGGATACTGGCAAGTACCAATTAAACCCACAGATCGTGAGAAGACCGCATTCACGGTAGGCGAAAAACAGTATCAGTTCAAGCGCATGCCGTTTGGCCTATCCGGGGCACCTTTCACATTTCGGCGCCTGATGGTTCAGCTGGTAAAACGACTGGATAATGTGGCGGTATACGGAGATGATATCGTAATATACAGCAACACGGAATCGGAACATGCTGCCCATATAGATGCTGTCTTGAATCGCATTAAGAACTCAGGACTGCGGATCAATGCTGATAAGTCACAGCTCGGACGATCATCGGTGGTGTTACTGGGACACAAGGTGGGTCAAGGCGAAATCAAGCCTCTCCCGGAGAAAATACTGACAATTAGAGAAGCCATGGCTCCGAATTCCAAACGAACCCTGAGACAATTTTTGGGTCAAGCGGGGTACTACAGTCGGTTCGTGAAAAATTTTCACTCCATTGCATTGCCATTGTACGAACTCCTTCGAAAAGACAAGAAATTTGAATGGACCGACGATGCCCAGAGGGCGTTCAAGCGAGTGCAACAAGCGATGAACGAGCAACAACTGACGTTGAAACTACCGAACACAAAAGAAACGTTCATCGTAGCAACAGATGCCAGTGACCGTGGCATTGGGGCAGTACTCAAGCAAAAGGAAGGAGTAATCGAGTATGCCAGCAGAGTCCTGACTCCAACGGAGCAGAAATATTCGACTATTGAAAAGGAATGTTTGGCAATCGTCTGGGCACTGGACAAGTGGAGGCCATACCTGTTGGGTCAACAGTTCCACGTGGAGACGGATCACAAACCCCTGGAATGGATCATGACTGCGAGGGACCCGAGAGGCAAATTAGCCCGATGGGCATTACGTTTACAGGAATATGACTTCACGATCAACCATGTGCCTGGTTTGAGCAATTGCGTCGCGGATTTTCTTTCTCGACCACAAGTAGACGACGAACTCCCCAAAGTGACCGTTGGAGTCAACGGCTTAATAATGGAGCAGGACCCACAAACGCTAGTACGCCTACAACGTCAAGATAAGGTCCTCCGGAAAGTGATTGAAGCTCTGGCAAGAGGCGTGAGAATCCCCACAAATACTAAGGATGAGGAGCTGAAAATAATCGCATCCCAATGGAAAAGAGTTGGCTTAAACAGTGCAGGCGTATTGACATGGCAGCGTGGCGTTGGGCACCCGTGCGTGGTAGTCATCCCGAGACAACTGAGGAGGAAAGTGGTGGCAGACTGCCATGAAATGGCACACACCGGATGCACTAGGACGTACGATCTGTTGCAACAAAGAGCATATTGGCCGAAAATGAAAGAGGATGTGACAACTTACGTGCTTGCATGCCAACAGTGTCAGTTACTGAAAAGCGACAATCGGGGAGCCCAACAGCCCTTACAACCAATACCAGTCTCCGAAATCGGTGAACTCTGGTCTATGGATCTTATGGGCCCATTTCCACTGAGCGCCCGCGGTAACCAGTACGTTCTGGTCATGACGGAACACTTTACCCGTTGGATCGAAGCGACTGGCGTTCCGGATCAGAAAGCATCTACGGTGGGAGATATGGTGATGAAGCACATTGTAGCAAACCACGGTGTACCAAAGGCGATCTTGACGGATCAGGGACCATGCTTCGAAAGCGATGAGTTTCGAACACGCATGCAACAACTGGGAATCAAGCGCATCCGAACGACGCCGTATCACCCACAAACGAATGGCCTAACTGAGCGTAACAACCGAACGGTCAAAGAATGGTTATCAGCCAAAGGAGGAGACTGGGAGTCTGCGTTGCCACTAGTGTTATTGGCCTACCGGGCGTCTGTGCAGGCGAGCACGAAGAAATCTCCATTTCAATTGATGTACGGTAGAACCCCTCGACTTCCGGTGGATCAGGACATTGGGGTATGGCCAGAGTGCATTGATTCCACTAAAGAATTGGTTGCCGAAAGAGAAAGAGCCAAACGAAATCTGAAAGCATCGCAGGCACGCACAAAGGAGCAGTCCGCAAGGTAACGGTTCGGCAAGACTAGAATGTTCAACCTAGAAGAACGGGTGACATATCGAGATCATCTGAACACGGTTACCAGCGGGCCAGGATCAAGAAAACTTTTGCCTAAATGGAAAGGTCCGTATTTGGTAATATCCAGACGGGGCCCAGTGTACACGATCAATTACGGCGAGACGAAACGAGTGCATGCCAGTGAGTCAGCAACGTGGCACGAGATGCCGGCGCGACGAACCAGACGATCAAAAATCCGGGAGGATTCGTCGACAAATGCAAAGGAACCAGGGAACCTCAGAAGGGGGAGGAGTGTTGTATAACAGGCATTTTCGTTGTGAGTAGTATATTACTCACAAGTAGTGCATTACCCACAGGCGACATTCAGGAACAAAAGGACAAGCCCCGAACACGACGGACAAGAAGAGACTATCGGAACAGTGTGTGCATGCTGTGTGAGAACTTTCACCAAGGCGAATGACAACGTACTGTCACCCAATGTATGTGAGTGTATGTCTGTCGTGCAAATGAGTGTACGCGTTTGTGGTTTAGTTTTTGACATGACCTGTACGGAAGTTTGCGCAATAAACCAACTTGCTGGTCAAGCGTCTTTTGCGGACACAACACCATCATCGGCTAGCAAATCGCTTATTGACATGCATTTATTCCTTTTAAAGGTCTTTTTCGGGTTTTCCTCCGCATTTGTTTGGTTCCATCAGGATCAACACCTACCTGAGGTATGATGTCCCCAAAGGACCTCAGTGATTTGCACGCTGATTGCCAATCTATTTGTTTCGGTTCCAGTGTTCAGTTGGATATCACCTAACAGTGGTCATCTGACGATATCGATGTTGAATCTGCGTTTGCTGATCTCGCTTGGGGATAAACAACCTGGATTTGCTCTGTTATTTTTTATGCGCCGGCACTTTAGTGGTAATTATGTTGAGTATTGAATGGTTTGATGTGTCATTGCGCTTGGAACTTGTCTCAGCTGGAATGTTCTGCTTCTTGACGTATTTTACCAGTCACGGTTGACAATGCCACGCCAGTGTACTTGTTCAATTTATTATTCTACCCTTTGAAGCCTATCGATTATCGCGTGATCAAGACCCAACCAAATATCAGATGTGCTACACCCTGAGGCGTGGTTCGACCAACTTAAGTCGCCTAGGTCCCGGTCGCAAATCTCAACAGATTGGTCGTCTTTTTTCTGGGTTGGCTGTCAGCAGTCGGGCAGACTCATCACCGGGCGAGTCAGGCGATAATCCTGAGAAATTGGACCGTGTGTTTCTCAATTGTACCGTACATTATCGACCCGAACCACCTGTTGCCCCGAACTTTCAGACGAAGCCTTTGAAGCCGATCGGAAGCAAGGTATATGTTTTCCGGCTTACTTCCTCAGAACCCGTTAAGTGATTTCGCTAACACAGGTGTGTAGTTCCTTCGGTCTTTAAAATAGACTTGAATCACGCACTTTCTGAAACACCTCATGCTATTCTGATGACACAATGTTGTCCCAGTCCACTTGACTGTACCTCAATTTTCACGTCAGTTTCACAATCATTGTTTTGTTATATCAACATCTCTCCATTACTTTCTCGGTTCTGAGTTAAAACCAGTTGCCAGCCTTTTTGCCCACGTTGATTTCCATGGATTTTCACCGGAGCTTGGGTCAGACTAGGCTATTGTTTGAACTGCATCTCCGTTTCTGGCTTTACGTATGACGCTCGCACGCCCCACTGGGTGCCTGATGAAGCAGACCACACACATACATACACACACACACACACACTGAATTTTCGTGGACCGACTACTCATTCCTGATCACTGCTGTGGTCCGCTTAGAATTCATGGTTTCCACTTCACCACCGACACTAATACATCAGTGATGTTGACGCTGACTTTTGACCACCATAAATCAAGTCAAAAAGCCTCATTGCACTGTGGTTCACCCTTCAGCTGTTGCCCCAGAACATCCGAATATTCGAAGGAAGAAATTGTGCCGAAGAATTTAAAGAGAATACACTTGGTGTTCATGCAGGCGGCCGTTTTTCCTGTTTTCTTTGTCCATTATGTTGATTACCTTAAAAGCCGAAAAAGTTGGGAAGAATTAATACCTCACACGTATATGTTCGAACAGATGGTTGTTTGAACACCTGATGAGGCTATGCAACGGACATATATAGAAGATTACTGATGAGTAATCAAATCTGAAAGCTAAACCACTTTCGCTTATGAGCAGTATATAGAAGAAGTGATTAAAGTTGAATGTTTCCAAGATCATGTCTGGGGACTGGATACTGTCAGGCTGCTCACCCATAGGCGGGAACAATCTTGACAACCGGCCTTAATCCACGGCCTTGTAACTGGTACTCAAAGGTTTTTACCACTGATATACCGATACCCTGATGGATGAAATTATGGACAAATTAGCAGCAGGGTGGGCATCGCTTGTGTATCACGTATTGGACCAGTTCGGACAGAGAGGTCTGACAACACTTATATAACCTGGTAATATAGGGTCGATCGTACACGGTTGCATTGAATACCATGCCATGAAACAACAATCTGAACACAGTCATAGAAGCTACATGAATTGAACGGGTGGTTTTTAAGTGCATGATGGTTTTTGCTGTCGTCAGCGACTGACCTTTTTGGGGTGTACATCGTAGACCTGAAAGTTCAGGCATAATGAGTCTGTGGGATTGATCTAACGGCCTGACTGTTAAAAATGCAGCAATCGAAGGTGATCAAATCTTCACGAGATTCCCAGCTAATGGTGCCAGATACTGTTCTCGAGTATGTTCAGATAATCGCAACGTCGTGCGCTGTCTGGAGCTTACTGCGCACAGGCTGAGGAGGCAATGTACACCATGAGATACGCTGTCCGTGGTGTGTTGTACTATGACTGACTTTCTTTTATAGTCTTATGAACAACCATATAGGCTGCATAGTACGGTAGTTTTCTGAGTACATTTAAGAAAATCATTCGGTATGGTTACCTGGAGACCTGACAGATATCTGCCAATATTCGATTACTTCGCGTTCGTTGGAGTCAAACTCTTCAACCGATCTCGGTGATTCACTAGCACAAAGCCTCGTAAGGTCATGTGAAGTATTTAGGTTAAGGGTAACTGACCGCACATCACTAAACAATGAGCTTCTTTATATATCTGAGCGTCTGCAAGCGCGTGTCTATGGAGTTCTGAACGTCTGTAACAGTCTCATTCTCTTCGGAGCCTGTTTCCTGATGTAGAAAATCTGTAGTGGTTTGAATCCACATTTTGTATTTCTGGAACTAGTAGGAATTTTGAGCAACGCCGTCGATTTTCTACGTTCATCTCAAGGATCGCGTTTCAGTATTATAGATACCGAGGTTTGATCCCACCGGTAAAGTAACGCAAGCATTGCACTCGCGGGTATGCAGAACTCAGTTGTCTCAACATCACTGTGTCGATCATGCGCTTGTCCCACAACCAATCTTGCATTGTTGTACCAAGCCAGAGCAACTGTAACTGGCATCTCCAAAAACGTCTCTGTCACACGGTTGACTTCATCGCCTGTCAGCATGGAGGCTTTTCACTCATAACAGCCGTGATACCGAGATTTCATGTTTTGTGAATGGTACAAATGTATGCATTGATACTCTGTGCTTGTCGGTACTCTCAGTTGTGAATGGGCGGAATTTTCTTTCGCCTGCTGTCAAGGTGGTGACTGCCACTTTGACACAGACAGGAATCGGTAAAGGGGGATTTTTCGTAATTGATCAAAGGCGAATCGTATCAACAGCCATTGGTTTTCGCAGCAAATCTCTTGACAGTTTCTGCCATTATTTGTACGTAAAGGAAGACTTCTACTTTGTGGTTAGTAGTCTTTCTTTGCAGTACCTGGCATACTTCGACGATATGATTTAGTGTCCTGACTTCAAGGTTTCCCTGTTGGTGAACCGATCTAACTTGTCCTCTGCTTGCACCTACTTTTAATGTATTTCAATGGGTAGAACAATGTAGATAGGCAAAGTATCGTGCACGTGTAGTCTTAGATAATTTTCAATGAAATTGTGATTGGTTCACGTTTACGTAGTCAGTCGATACTCAATCCACATATTTGATTTTTTTAGCTAATGATTCATGGCATACGTGGACAATTTGATCCGCTGAGTTTGGAAATTAGATTTTGTAAATCAAATCATCAAGGACATTCGCAACTGAACTAGAGTTAACTGCGACTTTATCGTGTATAGTTCATTAGTTACTCAGTGTCAATTTTAAAATACACACCTTAGAACAGTCCTTCTTGTCATCCGATTGCTTCTGGTAAAAAGGTATATTGCTTAGGGAAAGCTTTTTAACGATAATTGTGTAGGAATTTGTATCCTGTAGCTGGCATGAATTAGACATTTTGATTTTGTTCAAAATTGTATCTTCTATTCAACCTGGTGATCACACTATGAACGAATTGCATTCATGTGCTAGCTTTTTGCCCGGCCTGCTCATGACATTTCATCTGATGGATACGTGTAACTCATTGCGGGCAAACGTGAAAAAGTCATTCGCTTGAACGTATGCAACTGTTAAACATACAAGAACATAAGTTTGAATAGGATATCGATGTTCGAATAACGTGATGGCTTTCATCACTCTGTACCTGTGTATGGTCGAGTTGGGATGCAAAGCGTGCCCGAAAAACGCATTGATCTCTGGCCTCAAGAAGGTTTTTATCTGAAATTGTTGATGCTTTGCTGAAATCTGAAAAGTGGCTTCTTACAGCTTTTGTCACAAAATAAGACGAGAGGGATTTAGTTTGTTTTTGTTTGATGATCTATGTCTTATCCTTGATTGATATTTCACATTTTATTCCCGAAGGCAGATAGTAAGGCATTAACTCGTCCGTTTCGATTAGATGATCGTGATAAAATCACGAAGAATAAGAGTTGAACATTTATGTCTGGGTTTCATCATGCTTTTTCTGTTTGAGTTCGCTCGTCATTAGATTCATGTGTAACCTAGTGATACTTCTTAAGACTGCGTTCCAACTGACTTCTCTTTGGTCAAGTCATTCCAACAATTCAAGTCGACGTGCCGTGGACCAAAGTGTTTCCGACCTAGCGTTTGTTAACTCGTAAGACTGTTAAAGAAGATTGTGGAACGAGCGTTTGTCCTGATATTTCCGATAGATATGAGAGAGACCAACTACATTTGTACTGTAAGGTAGAGTGTGAAGATCGCGCATTGTCATTCTTTAACGAGGTGTTCAACTTTGTCATGAATACCATCCGAAAAGGATAGTTGGATTGAGCGTCCATGACCCAGCTGGAAAAACAGCACTGTAAAGTGGGCTGAATTTGGGGTTTATGTAGCATGAAAGGCCGCATCGAATGTGCAGTTCATCGTATGCTGATTGGCCGTTTTGTTCGGTCAGATGCTGGGGTATGCCATGCACGGTCACTTTCTTGATGTGTCAAAAATGATGGTATTAATGGTGATTGAAACTCAGCCGTAGACTGTTTTAGCCAAGTTGAACATTCCATAGCGGTTGATTACACAACATTACATGATCGTTCCGTCAGTGATTGAAATCAGTGAAGAATTTCATTGGTCGTGCAGTTGGGCTTAATTTTTTCCTGGTAGATTTGTGATCGTTGATATGCATTCTGATCTGTTGTCAACTGCTGACAGGTCGTTTGTTCAACTGAACGTGGGAAATCAATTTGCCAACCTGTTGCCTTCAGTGACCAGTGGTGATTACAACGCCTGAATAGGTACTAGTGATATTTTGTTGACATACGACCCTATTACAATATGTCGTGTGCAATAAACAAACAGTTTAAATGGCAAATCGTCCGGTTCCCGTTATGAATTTCAAAACGGAAGTCAGGGATGTTGCACTGCATACGTTCACTTTGTTGCTTTCTGTCAGCTACACGTTGTAATGAATCGCACTGATGTTGCAACGAAATGGAGAGGTATCGTAGAACAAACGAACGAAATTGGATTCGTCATCTCAAATTTTCAAACGATGCATGCAGCTCTCCCCAATGAATTCGTTACCAAAGCAATTGGATTATGTAGATGTAACAGACAACCAGATATGGAGCGCTGGTTGATGTAGCCTATCGTTCAACTCATCCTTGCGTATCACATCGTTACGTGCAGACTTGTTTCTAAACTACGTAGGAGAGCGTCATATTGTTTTTGAATAATTTCAGTAACCACTGTAGGCTTACAGTCGTGAATGCAACAGACAGTTCCATCGCATCTTCACGTTTGTTTATGATCTCAACTCAGTGTTTCGATTAAACGTTCGGCCTTCGGTGGACACTTGTGATCTGTCCGGCCAGTAAATTCAGTGTAAAAGAGCATCCGCTGGAACACTATTTTACAAGTGACTGATCGGAGAATCGTTTACCGAACGAAATGGATCTCTTGTAGACCATAGTGAAATCCAACGCGAATCCGGCGGCTTTCACTGCGAAGATTACGTAACCGGAGTAAGTGGAACAAAAAGTAACTAATTTTTCAAAATTGAAGATGTTCCCTCAATTCGTCTGGTGGAAGGCTGATTGACTTTGATCATGCTGATGACAAGGTGTTGTTGCTTGACAACTGTCAAGCAGCACAAACAAGGTTGGACGCTATTCCACGCGCGGTTAACACATTTCGGAATGCGCCCCTACAGCCTCAATGTGCAAGGTGATTCCGCAGGACTACTGCGTTTACCGAGATTTAATGTTGGATAATGAAGTTATGGGGGTTGTTGGCCGGTTCGCATAGTTCAGAAGCGGCAACAGCGGTCGCCGCAGTGGTGGTGAAGGTGTAGAGAATGAAGCAGAAACGTGATGGTAGCCAATGATCCCGGACATTTCTGGTGACAGAGGGGCATCTCTCTTATGCTTAGTGGTGGTGTGTATAAGGCGAGAGTGAGGGCTCTATTACCTCATGATTGCGAAAATCGGCCACTCAGAGTAGAAGACGTGAACCGTCTCCAGGCAATTTGACCATCGATTTTAGTGGTAATCGATCGTTCGCATCGGCAGGTGGCGCCAACGAGTAAGCAACGAGAAGCTTAGGAGTGGAGCACGTGGTAGTGCTTGTCAGTCGAGTTCTCTTGTTCATACCTTACATTTGCACAAACTTAGGTGGTCAGGCCATGTAATAAGGATGCAAACTAGTCGTCCGCCACACCGAGCACTCTGCTGACGTTGTGGCTGACTGGCGCGAGATGCGAGTTTGACAGGTGTTGACCTGGCGTACAGAAATGAAATCGTTCGCGGGACGGTTGACCACTGTAGGTCGGGTTCTTCTCGTGGACCGGGACCTTTGCGACTGACAGAGTCGTTGGCTAGGAATGTCAGGTGAGATGGCGGTTAATCGGTCTCAATGACGTGAATGTTGCCGTTGTTTGGCCGAGTTATCTGTGAAGTAAGTGTACTTGATGGCGCGGGTCAGTGAGAGCCGTAGGGAAGCTGGCTCGCGTATGAAAACTCACTTTCACTTACAGTTCGTTAGTTTGTCAGTAAAGTGTAGGCACGTTGATGTTTGATTGAATGTAGAGGTGGCTACTTTCAGTGGTTAGGTTACTCCCCCTCCCATTTCTTCTTTTTCCCTCTCTACCTGTAGAGGGTTTGCTTTCTTTCTTCTTCACGGTAGTGTGGCAATTAAGCATCAGTGAGAACCGTCGATTTATTGTTTATAATGATGATCATGACGATTACGAGGGTGGTGGTGTTAGTTGAGTCCTAAATGTTAAATGACATCACTAATCGTGAAATGAACGATATGTCACAAATTAAGCCAATGCTTCAGCTACTGCTGGGAATTTGCAGGGAAGCAAGTCAAGACACAGTTTGTTGTAGAGCTACGCGAAGCAAGCGGACCCTCTGATATTGTTCAGGTTTATTGCATATTGTCTGTGGAGCCTCGAAATTTGCGTTTCTTCTCATCGTCTTATCCATTCGATGCAATTATCCACATACTCATACGCGTTGAATTTTNTTGTTGCTTGACAACTGTCAAGCAGCACAAACAAGGTTGGACGCTATTCCACGCCCTGCTAACACATTTCGGAATGTGCTCCTACAGCCTCAATGTGCAAGGTGATTCCGCAGGACTACTGCGTTTACCGAGATTTAATGTTGGATAATGAAATTATGGGGGTTGTTGGCCGGTTTGCATAGTTCAGAAGCGGCAACAGCGGTCGCCGCAGTGGTGGTGAAGGTGTAGAGAATGAAGCAGAAACGTGATGGTAGCCAATGATCCCGGACATTTCTGGTGACAGAGGGACATCTCTCTTATGCTTAGTGGTGGTGTGTATAAGGCGAGAGTGAGGGCTCTATTACCTCATGATTGCGAAAATCGGCCACTCAGAGTAGAAGACGTGAACCGTCTCCAGGCAATTTGACCATCGATTTTAGTGGTAATCGATCGTTCGCATCGGCGGGTGGCGCCAACGAGTAAGCAACGAGAAGCTTAGGAGTGGAGCACGTGGTAGTGCTTGTCAGTCGAGTTCTCTTGTTCATACCTTACATTTGCACAAACTTAGGTGGTCAGGCCATGTAATAAGGATGCAAACTAGTCGTCCGCCACACCGAGCACTCTGCTGACGTTGTGGCTGACTGGCGCGAGATGCGAGTTTGACAGGTGTTGACCTGGCGTACAGAAATGAAATCGTTCGCGGGACGGTTGACCACTGTAGGTCGGGTTCTTCTCGTGGACCGGGACCTTTGCGACTGACAGAGTCGTTGGCTAGGAATGTCAGGTGAGATGGCGGTTAATCGGTCTCAATGACGTGAATGTTGCCGTTGTTTGGCCGAGTTATCTGTGAAGTAAGTGTACTTGATGGCGCGGGTCAGTGAGAGCCGTAGGGAAGCTGGCTCGCGTATGAAAACTCACTTTCACTTACAGTTCGTTAGTTTGTCAGTAAAGTGTAGGCACGTTGATGTTTGATTGAATGTAGAGGTGGCTACTTTCAGTGGTTAGGTTACTCCCCCTCCCATTTCTTCTTTTTCCCTCTCTACCTGTAGAGGGTTTGCTTTCTTTCTTCTTCACGGTAGTGTGGCAATTAAGCAGCATTGAGAACCGTCGATTTATTGTTTATAATGACGATCATGACGATTACGAGGGTGGTGGTGTTAGTAAAGTGTACGCACGTTGGTGTTTGATTGAATGTAGAGGTGGCTACTTTCAGTAGTTAGGTTCCTTTCCCTCCCATTTCTTCTTCCTCTCTACCTGTAAAGGGTTTGCTTTCTTTCTTCTCCACGGTAGTGTGGCAATTAAGCATCAGCGATAACCACTGGTGTATTGCTGTCCGTAATGATGATATGATGATTTCACTGTTTCGCCCTGTTACGCACACTTACTTCACCGTTAATTTGGTCAACCAAAGACAGGGTTCATGCCGCTGGTCTGATTAGCCATCATCCTATAGAATCGACTATGTGAGTCGCGTATTCCCCATCCCAGGAGGCGAGCTCGATCTATACTGGCCGACCCTTTGGTGAACGACCCCATTTATCTACGCCAGGTCATCATCTGTCCACCTCACGCCTTAAGTCAATCGTCTGCAGCATCGGTCGCTTGATGGTTATGTAGACCAACTAGCAAACGTATCGCAAGTAGTCAGCATCATTATTTGCCTGATGTTCATTGTCCTTTGACCTCTAGTTCAATTTTTTCACGAGGCGTTTTTGCACTTGTTATGTGCTGAGCACCCAGAATTTGTTTGGGACAACCAGAAAGTCACGTTTCCCTGTTATGCGTACTGGTAATCCTCTGTATCGCAATCCTGCTGCCTTGACAACAATCTTGTCGTGGCGATTTTTATATAGTGTGGCTGAGAGCTTGATTTGATGAGCGGTGTTGCGCCTTTACTGTACGTGATGCCTAACGGTTTCGCCTCAAACGGAATACTGCAATGTATGCCGAGTAAAATGCATCAATGTAATTGTTATGCAATACATTGGTGACATCTGCTTTTATGTTTTAGAAGAGCCAAATTCCCAATCTGTCCATACTGTCATTTGTAAGCTGTACTTCAGCTACTGAAGATTATCGGTTGTATTACTCCTTGTTACCAAGTACTCTGGTGTCATCCTGTCGGGCTTGTTCACGTAGTATTTCTGCAGCTCATGGGCGTGCCTCACAAAACATATTGCGAATGACGGCCTACTTCGAGCGGATAATTTTTATTGCCCCTGTTGGCATGCCTGGATTACAGTCAAGGTAGACACGTACATGCGGTAGATTTTGTTAATTTAACGTGGTCATTTTGCTTGATAACACAATTGGGTTAGTTTCATATTTGGATGTTTGGGCGGTCGACGTATCGTTGTCATTCTTCTACGGTTGAATTGTTCTAGTTAGTTTCTATCTGATAGGTGAAAATTTATCTGCGGTTTGAATAAGGCTTTCCGAAAACACTGAACTGCTGCCGAAATGCAAGGTGAGTGCGCGCACTGCTATCATTGAATTCGAGCCAGTAGGCAATGCTCGAACACCGCTTCGTTTCGAAACGAGAAAGCCGATTAGTTTCTCCGAATGCTGATTGTTAACCTCATAGGGTTAAATGAAGCACGTGTGATGACTACAACGGTGAGATTTTGGAAGCGCAACCTGAATGTACCGAATTCATCACCCTAACGAAAGAGTATAGTCGAACCGAAGCAATGGTTCTAACCTGTCCACCATAAACCACATTCCTGTTCACGCTTCAACGACTCCGGTCCTCAGCATTATGGTTGCGATCACCTGGTTTGTCTACAATATTGTTTGAATCGCCATTCAACGGACACAACCACGTAGCTATTTTGAAGTTCATAGGACTGTCATAGTCGGTTGTGGTTGGCCTAACAAAGATTGCTGACTTATCTCCACCACCGACATTTTATCAGCACTTTCACAAACACAAGCTTGTAGTCACAATGAACACAGTGGTAGCTCATTGCTGACGACTGTTCCTTTGTAGGTTTGGGTAGCCTGACATAGGACCAAGTATGTGCACGATAACAAACACCTTGTGGTTCAAAACTGACAGCATGTTCTATCATTTGATCCAGTCCGAAACCGGCCTGTACAGCTGTATATGTTACGTTTCTGTCCCATCACGTCAGCTGAGTTACACAATAGTTGTTTCGTGCCTGTTCATTTTTGAACCTTCGATCACTTGCTTCTCCTTCTCACATTTTAACCTCTGGTTATTTTTCGACCGTCCTCAACGTCAGGTTCACACAGCCGAGGCTGCTCCCAACTTCAGATTGCATCGTGGTCGCGCTCGTACCGATCGTTACTCAGTCCCGGGTGCTACGAAGTCACCCACACTTACGTATGGGTATGAGACTCCTAATGCCAGCAAACCTTTCCCGTGAGTCACGCCTGTGTGTGCAAGCAATTTTTGTGTTGTGATGTTTTGTTCTATTCCTGTTTCCACTCACTTACTTTGCTGGGGACTTTTTCTTTTATAGAAAAACCGTCACCCTGTTTTTTCCAAGTGCAGCCAATCCAACAGTACATAATCCATTTACGACTTAAATGGTACCAGGGGTACAGTGTGAGGTTTTCTGCCTAGTTTATTTTAACGGCCTTTTTCACCCTATGGAATTTCACCCTAGATACGAGAACTTTCGTGATGCTCCTAATATTTTCGGAAAATGATGCTTATGATTGCGATGTTATTGTACTGCGGTTATTGAATAGGTTAATTTTTCAGCGCAAGGCACCTCGCCTTTGTCATCTGAGCTCGTCATCGAAACTCATCTATCGGCTGGCTACATTGTTGGCCCGACCACTGCGGATAGGGCTGTTCATTTCATAAATCAGTGTGTGCACATTCCCCCGCAGTTTTGACCTCTTCCATACAGTGTTGTGTGAATTTTTCTGTCCATGCAGCAACTTCCGCGTCCCACTGTTCAAATCTAGACAGCAACGTTTAAAGTGGGGTGTGTGAAAACTGCGTGCGTTCTCTCATTGGTGGTGAATTGTATCGTCGACGTTTTCTGATCATAAATTCTGTTTCTCGTTTGGATCTGAGGTGCGCTGACGTTGATTTCTTACATACATTTCAAGGTTACCCATGTGCAATGTGCTACAGCTCTTACTAGGTGGGATGGGACGATTCAGTTGGTTTTAACCATCCAAAGCAGCTGAAGACTTAGATACCTTCCTGTTAAACGGAAATCAGTTTTGTAGCTTTCGCCGGCTTTTTGCCAAGATGGTAATAGTAGGCTAGGCTGTTATCTGAACTGATTACGCTCCTTCATTGTATATGAGAGATTGTGGAAGCACACTGCCTCCATACTTGTTATCAGTCGTCTCTGACTCCCAAAAAGCGCATGGTGGACATCGTATGGTAGCCTTGTGATTAACGCTGATACTACCTTAGTGGATGTCAATATACTCACGAGCTTCATAATTTGGTGGCTTGCTAGTCACCGTGAAAATGGAATGCTGAACGAACAAAAACAACTTCCCATCTTGTCATACATTTCGGAATGTACAACGGACGCTTGGGATTAGGTTGAAATTTTATATATTTTTGGGCACCCTTTGAATCCGCCACACGCACTGCTCATCTGTGGACGTTCTCCACTTCGGGGTGTGTTCACACTTGTATCCACTCACTTCCTTCTTTAGCCATGGTGGTTCTCAGGATCTCGAATTATCGAGTTCCTGTGAAGTGGTAAGCTGATCGACGGCAATTAGCCGATGACGTTACTGTACCTAGTTGTTGTTGTTCCCTTAATCTGGTAGATCACGTTCTCACTGAATCTCCTGAAGCTGCTCGCCACTGTCAATTACAATTAAGATACCACCGGTATATCACTTGTAGATTTCCACGCTTGTCATATCGGCTGATGTCTCTTTCTGGGTCTGTGATGTAAAACATCTTTCAGTATTGTCTAGTGTCTCAACTTCTCTTAGACCTGTAAAATATAGTGATATGAAATGATTTATCCATGAATTTTTGATTCAGCGTGAAAAGTGGACATTGGCTAAATTCAGCGAATTTAGACATCCTTATGCACTTGTATCGATCCCCGTAATCTGGCGTACTTCTTATTCTCGTTCTGCTTAGCCGTGTTCGGCCTGCCTTCGTGGATCATCATTCCGACGAGTTGCTTGAGGAGGACACTGATCCGCGGCATCTGTTTCCTGGTCTTCTTTACTCCGACCCGGTATGTACATGCGCTGCATCTATTCAAACGGATAACTGTGAATGCATTGTTTCGATTTCGCTTCCTCTGTGATGATTCAGAACAGGTATCGTAGATGACTTACGCGTTTCATCGAGAGTCTCATGCCGCTACCTTCGAATCTGAGAGGCCAATTGCGAATGTGTTTCGCGAGTTTTTTCTACGAAAACGTTTGCTTTCTCACCATTTCATATGTTTAAAGCACCAGTATATTTTTTCAGCTGCTTGACACTCAAATGTTATGTTATTGTTGTTTTTTGTTCATTGGCCTCCTCTGCTTTAGCACCGACTACCATGCTTCCCACGAATGTGGTCCGACGAGGTGCGGTCTGATGACGATGTGGTGGAAGAGCGGGACGAAGATGAAGAAGAAGAAATAGTCGAGCATAGTGATCCAGACGACTCCGATCTGGTCAGCGGCACCGTGTCTGCGGATCGTGCGCATGGAACCACGACGACACCGGAAGACGATCTGCTCAGTCATACACCTGAACACCCAGCTGCTCCTCTCCAGCTCCCCTTCAGCACGGTCGGAGTAAGCGGGGATCGGTTGACACATTTGTTCGTTGAACTCCGTGAACGTGCCAATTTGGATTTGTTTCAGGTGCCTCCAAACAATCTGGGTGCAAATTCTACTTCTCAGGCACAATCTTCTCTTTTTGATGCGGATGCTTTGAGTGATGAACTGGAGCGGCATGAGAAAATGCTCAAAGAATTTGATGACTTTTTGGAGGATTTCTGTCGATTAGATCCGTTTGGACCAGAAGTCCGTCCACTTGCCCCTAATCCGATGATGCCTGTACGTCCTCATTTTGGCACTGAGCCGTCTTGAATGAGTCCGCCTGACATGATGTGTTTGAATGTAACCTTCCGCGATCGTGGCCTGTGGGCAGGATATAGATTGCCCAGGTTCCCTTAAAGTACGTTGGACTTCGATCATCTGTTATTGAGAGTACACGCCCTGAATGAGGCTGTCACACTCTTTTTCCTTTTTTAAACGTCTATCTTTGACTTTCTGCGAATTGAACGATCGCAATTTGCCTCATGGCGCCAGATTGTAAAAACCATCGGCTGTTTCCTTCTTTGTCCACATTATTTCTGGGTTTCTACTAACGGTATGCACGCGCATACTCACTGCGAAGATTTTGCACCATGTTTATGTTACTTGGTGCTCCTTTGAAATGGTATTTGGTGATCACGGCCCCATTAAATTCGGACTGTTTCTTTTCGATGTTAACCGGTACTGTTTTGCTGGGTTTGTTCAGTCGGTTTTTGGGTGGTGCCTCCCTAATGGTAAGGCTCACTGTTGGGTTACAGGCAATGATTTGTGCTTATTGAAAGCCTTCGTGGATTTTGCAGCTACAATTGATGGTTAGGGTTTCCGGTTGTTCGTCGAGCGTGACATTTCGGTCGTAAACCTCCCATCACTGAATGAAGTAACATCATTAGTGCATATGATTTCGACAATAGACAATAGTAAGATGACTTTTTGGCTTGAAATCTGATTGGTCACCTCCTGTTGTTGCTCGTTCGTCCTTAGGACTAATGAGTTACATGTTGCATTCACCAATCGCAATCCTCTAACGTATACACTCCGATTCTTACAGACTAATATCATTTGCATTGAAATGGAGTCTGCATTCTTAGTGCCAAAATAGTTTATTTGAATCGATCGTAACAGAAGCTTCCTGTTGACGGTGTGTAACAAACTGACATACGTTGCCTTTAATTCGGTCGTTCTATTTTTACACCGCTTAATGATAAGTCATTTTATGGGAAATTTGGGTGTTAACCTTTAATCTTGCTTCATTACGCTTTGTCCGTCAGAATCAGCGTTTTAAATTGACTGTGACAAGCGGCCTACTCTGGAGTTCCACTTTTTATTTCCTGGCCTGTAGCAAACTCAATGTTCGTCTTGAGAAGATTCACCTGTGAAAAAGATATGGGCTTCTTGATTTGAGTCAACACAGGTGCTTCATAGTTTGTAATACAAAACCGCATTCGCGCTCAAAGTTTTCATAGTTGGATTCATTCAACCATCGATGATCCCACGTCGCATGAAGTCCATTAATTGTTCCAGCTGGTAGCTGCATGGGCGTGATTTCTCCTGCAGTTAGCGCCGGAATTCACGAACGCTACTGTTGAACGTATGCTTCTGCTAAGTAATGTAGCGGACTAGTTACTTTGAAAAGCACGCACTTGCCAACTGTTTATCTTTTCGGACGCACGTCGTTTAATATTCAGTCAAACTACTTTGAGCCGCAACTCCGTGTTTCGGCATGGGTTTGATCAGTACACATCAGCTGAGACACCCGCTACACTGAGTCAAGTTGTAGCTGTCAAGTGTGTTCAGCATCTCAAATTTAGCACCACCCATGCCCGATCACAGCGTTTATTCTAGTTACGTCTCATGCAGAAAAATGAACCAATTTATGATTCTAATTTATTGTAACAGAAAGTTTGCTGTGATCAAGCAAATTGTGGAGTTAATTTGATGCGAAGTCTTAAATTTATTGAGATGGAAATGAGGTAAACTATTTTAACTAAAACATTCGGTTATATAGGTTAAGCGCGTAGCGTCAAAA
>QNGE01005543.1:0-37919 GCA_008508345.1 Paragonimus westermani
TTTTAACGGTGATATCTATAGACAGAATGATGGCCTGGTTATGATATCACTACTAGAATATATTTCGGGCGAGTTGTGTGGATCACACGATACCTGTAGTTGACGCATTATGCTAATGACTCAATGTATCCAAACATTTGTTCAGACAGTGCTTTGGCGATTGTTCCTCCAACTGTGCTGTTGGTTAGCAGTGCGGATGGCAGAGCGACACGGTCGTAAGGTTGTTAAGATGATGCAACTCCTACTCTCTCGAATGGGGTGGCTTCAGCGTTTGGGTGAAGTTCGCGAATAAGGCTGCCAGCAGCATCGGAGCTGTCGCGCTACAACATATTGGACAACTCAAATGTTCAACAGAACTTACAAAGATGCAGAATGCAACAAAGAACGTTATAGTCACGAGGTTCGGCCACGGGACAAGGCATGGATCTAGTGTGCACCTGAGAACCCGAGACAGCGGATATACGGTGTGGTGATAAAAGACCGTGGGTACAAGTCATACCATGTTGACTTGGGGTGTAGTGAGAGGTCATGTGTAGTTTAGAGGGCAGATTTCGTCAAAGTGAAGGCACGTGATGTAAGCCACGAAGGATCATTGAAAACTAGGGATGGAAAGGCTTATCAAAAGAGGAAATGGAATGAGAATGGACTGCAGCAGTTGCCTGAGTGGAGAAAAATCAGTCATTCAGAACCCATGCACAAGCTGATGCATGCGGAATTGTGGTTGATCGGCACCAACCAGTGAAAAACTACGGTCAGCTGCTACATCGAATTTGTCTATAGTGGTTAAAATAAGCTGTCTGAACGTTTGTTGGATTCAGTCAACCGAATTGCTCAAGGAGCGTAACAACGAACGGGCCAATCAAGACGTAATACGATTGCCGCCCAATAGCAGTCGTAAACACTGTTGGTTCTCTGTAAAATGGGCATTATTTTTCTAATAAATTGAGACTGTCTAATACCGTTCAGAACAGTGTTGTTCTTATTTTATGTTCTTAGAGGTAGCTTGCTCCAGTGGCAGATCTGGTGGTTCACTTCGTTTTTGGTGGTCTGTGGTATTAACCTTTACCCGGCGATCTCAAAACTTGATGTAGCACACGTTAAATGTGAAAAGGAAAAAGGGCAAAGCAGAGTTATCAGTGGAGTGAGAAATTGGAGCATAAAATGATTTGTTCGAAGAAATCCTATCATCTCTCCGTACACGTTATAAATCGCCTTTTTATGAGCAACACAGTGGGACCGAAATGCTTAGCGGTGGGCCTTGGATGTAGTTGCGACTGATCGTGAAAAAGAACACTCATTGATTGATCTTATCTAGCGGGCACGTGATAGACCTATTCCACCGAGGTCCAAAAGATAGTCACCTAACAGTAAGTGGTGACTACCGAAAAGCATGCCATCGACAACAGTTTTGTTGCCAGAACGACTGACTATAAAGATGGGAGCTTGTAACACTCGTTTTGGTTGCCATTTGTGTTCCAGGTGGGTCAGCATACTGTTGAAGATACACTGTTGTTCATAACAAATCGACAATCTGGCTTGTATCGCCCAGCCCACACCGAACGGATTTTGTGAGAGAATTGCTTCTCTCTCGTTCATACTTGTCGCACTGGATAAAACTCATTTCTCTCAGTGAGTATTCTTCATAATGAGGTTTGATGGATACCGCTCCTTCATCGGATAATTATTTGCAATCAACCTTGTCTATGGCCTATATCATATAGCCCGAGTGAGTGCAAGTCAACCCAGCCTGGCATGCTCACTCATGCTGAGAAGGATGAGTACATGAAGATCAATAAACCGAGAACTAGGCGGTATTCAGTGATACAGGGAAGTAGGTGTATGGATATAAGAGAGAAACGAACCGAGATTATCTGGTTCGCAGTGACTGAAGATCACCAGATATTCCTATTGAAAAGTTCAGCTGATCAAGTGTGCAAGACGGACAGACTGCGATTTGTTTTAATTTCACAGATATTGGGTGACGGATAAACTGACAACTGGGTCAGTTCTCAATCATATAGTTACACAGAAGCTCACAACTATCCAAAGCTTTTCAGCTTAGTGGAATATACAAACCGTTTCCGGGCATTTGTTTTACACCATGGGAAAAGGTTTGTCCTCAAAACAGGTTAAATGCGTTTTCATATAAGGTTGCTGAAGGGAAGAAAATACCTGAAATTTTGAAGAGCAAAACCCGGTACTGTTTTTAGACATTTCTACTGATAAAACGGAGGTTTGTGAGTGACATTTTAAAAATCATACTCGTTCTGCATTGGGGAATGTCCGTGTCTAAGATCCGGAACGACTTCATCAAAAGTGGACGAGCTGCATGGTCTTAGACACAATTATTCAACCTAATAAGCTATGTTTTCTCAATCGAACTCAATTCGTTCATTTTGGTGGACAGACTTTTGCATTCTGTCAATTAACACATGGGTTCTGAAGGTCACTGTCCGTTTATCATTTTGTTCTCTTCTCATATAATCAAATTAACATTCCACCTAGTCACTTATTATAGAAACTTACGTATAGCGTTCTAGTTGAATGTGCACTCCCTGGTAGGAGCATGTTCCTCGCTTTTACTGGATGGTCTTTCATCCTTGAGCTATTCAAATTTCTGAGTGTTTTACGTCCCTTCATGCTTTCACGGTCTATGTATGAGGCAGTAGCCGTTTGCTGCACAAGAAAATTACCGTTTTCTGCTTTGCTCCTGAACGTTTTCTTGTAACTTACATTCCCATTTCTCACTTCATTTCCGTACGCGTCCCCTCTCCACACACGCTGATTGTGCCGATATTTTCCGACAATCTGTTTTGCACTGTCCGAAAAAGATGGTACAGTCATGACGCTCAAAAAACTCTTAAAACGCACCGCTGATTCCGACAGTATGCCCTGGACGAATTTCATGTTTAAGCAACTCCCTATTGGACACAACAGTAATGATGCTCATATTTACTTGTATTGCGCTCAATAAATACAACCGTATTTTTGTAGCACGGCAAGAACAGCTCGTCCTTTTTACACAGTAAACCTCGCAAAATATCCGGGTATCAAAATGAATCTTCAGGCAGTAGAAGAAGTATAGATAAGTTCAAAACTCTACGTGATACAATTATATGTACGCGTATGCTTGTTGCGTATGATCATTGTATATAAGTTGTATGTAAATTGTTCAGTGGAAACGAATTGAACAAGTGAACAGCAAGACTTCATTGTGAACAGAAACGTAGATTAGGTAGGATTTAGACCGTGGACCATCAACAGATGGTCTATAGACGGATTTCAGCATGTTAGTGTAAATTATCCGACTCACTAACCGAAGTCACCTAGTCAACGCTTACAACACAACATAGTCTCGAGGTCTATCAGTACTAATATGTTTGAGAAGAACTCTTCTCAGATAGGAAACACATAAAGAGTCAAGCATGGACCCGCGTGATTGAAACCCATTTGAACACCATTCTGTATCTTGTACAACCTGTCTCTCTCAATGGTAACTAAAATTTCTGTGCAGTAAACCACATCCTACGTTACCTTAATCCATTTCATTTTATTTGGGACACAAAAGGTAAACGGTCAACCATGTGTTGATATTTCCAACTCCATTTAACAGTTACAGCTGAGTGATACGACATCCTGCCAAAGTCTGGAAGAAGTTAAACGATCCACACTTTAAATAGTTTGCGTTAGCCGGGTCAAGCAAATTAGAGGGAACTTCGAATACCTCTTGAGCCGGATGGTTATTCTGAGCCAATTATTCTTACCTGTCATGTTCATTAGTTCACAAAGCCCCATTGTGGAAAGTTGCATGTTACTCTCGTTCGTTCACTCACAAATTCATCCGTGTCAATTACACTTTACTACTGTGGCTGCACGTTCCTCTGAATACTCACCGTTTTGTGCACTCATCTTCATGTGATAACTTCTGCACATACCTATTGGCAGGTTCCACGGTACTTCTTCACGCTAGCTTGAGACACCTCTCTGACATATCATTTCATGATACCAACTGCTTCTTTAAACAGTTTAAGTATGCTGCTTTGTGAATTTCGCCCTGTTCATTTGTTCTTTCTTTTATACAAGCAAACCCTTTATTTAGGCGTAATCACATTCTGTTCGGGCGTTTTGTGGTAAACAGTCAATGTTAAAATGCATGTTTAATAAGATTGTTCGCGTTTATGCAGTGCATTTTATGAAATAAACGAACAGTTAGCTCTGCTTTCCACGTGCACTGGTTTTCTCCAAAGGAACAAAACAAACACCAATGATTAAAAATACAGTGATCCTGAAAGTTCCGAAGTAATCAGAAAAGTGAAGGCTATTTGATTCTAGCCCGTTCTAGAACCAATGACGATTAGTTGTGCCTAAGAGAAACGGTTATATAAACTGAATGCAAGCGATCCGTCGAAATGCGTTGGCTTGAAACTCCAAATGTGCATTCGAAAAGGTAGTAGCGTTCGGTTTACACAAGCGACACTAATGAAGTTACAGATGACAATAGTTGCGCGAGAGTTAAAATAATCCGTTACACAAGAAAGCATACAATCCGCAGTATGCGATGTGTTACGCAGTCTCGTCTACTGAGCGGACAGCAAAAACACGTTGAAAAATACTTGTATCGTCGGGATCCCCTGGAAGGATTACTTTCTAGTACCGCTACAAACGTTATTTACAATGATTGCATTGATTCAAACAGTGAGTAATGTTACGGCACTTTTATCCACTTTGTTTAAACGATAGTTGGTCCCATTTGGTAAACTGGTATATGAACAGCAACCGATTCAATCATAGTATTGTGCTTGAATTAATTGCCTAACACGCCTTCTGTGTGTGTGGATGACCGTTTTGGTCCTCAGAGTGACAATTCGACAAAAAGTTGAAACACAATTCTTCATGTAAACTTTTCAGGGTCATTCGTGGCTAACAGTGGTGAATTTGAGCTGACTGAGCTGACTGGTCGTAGTGGACAGCCGTAAGTCCATATCACATCCACTGAAAGTGGGGCGGTTGACCCTTCAGGAAAGAAAACAAATCGTATGACATGACGGATGTGGTATACAATACGCAAATAGAGCAAAGACAAATCGTCACGTTAAGAGTCAACTGATTTCAGGTTGCCAAATAAAGCAAACCACACAATTACGCAGGGCCTGTCGTAAACTGTATGTCTGAGAACAAAACATTGAGATCTGAGTAGTTGTCTCTATTCTATGGATTGTAAAACCATCAAAACTTCTCTCAACTCAATCTTCGGTTTCCCGGAAGAATAATGCTACTTCAGCTTTCCGCTTGATGTGCGCCCATAACATACCCCTAAAACGACCACTCATTTAGACACAGCTGCATGTGATTGGACTTTAGAACCTGATAGTTTGAGTACTGAGTCCGGACAAACTCCTATTGGCCAAACTAAAACACGTTCATAGAAGTCACTCGAACGGTCTATTGATCATGTTTATCATTCCGCGATTGGTGTTTCAAGCTCTTGTTGATCCCGTAACCAGTTTACCTCGTGAAGTTATTCTTGCCTAACTTGTCCGACTGTTCGTTCCAATTTTGTAGATGCCTTTTCTCATTTCTTCCTTTTAACTCACAGCAATTCTGAGTGAGGACAATACACACGTCTACTCGGCCTTTCCTGAAAGCGAGTTTGTTACTGAAACTTTTCACGTTGTGGTTTGAAGGGGCATAGCCTAAATTGGACTGACAAATGCGGATATCTGATGAGTAGTCGGGGATTTGGTTTATATTCAAGTTGACCATCACTCACATTTGATCGCAGCCTTCGCATTCAGATAGACTTTCCAGCCAGCCTCTTTCGAAAAGAAGCACTAGACTCGAGTTTCGCTCTCATTAGTGCTCATCAGTAGTGCATATCCTTGCCACGGCCGGGATTTGAACTCGGGCTAGTCCGACTACTCATCAGTAATCTAAAATATCGCCTTGCAGGTTTAATGATTTCAGTGATCTCGACCTGTCTCGGAAGTCCTAATCGCGGGGTTATCGATTGGAGTTAACAGGCAGTAACTGTGTCTCCTCTCGAGACGATCGGGCAACCTGATCATTGCTCACAAGCGAGAGTGGTTGAGCGTTCAGATTTGATAATTCGGTCGTGCCTGATTTGAGGTCAATGGCGCAGTGGTCAACACGGTTGCCTCATGATTGGAATGGCCAGTGTTCAAATCCCGGCCGTGGCAAGGATATGCACTACTGATGAGCACTAATGAGAGCGAAACTCGAGTCTAGTGCTTGTTTTCCAATCGAGGCTGGCTGCAAAGTCTATCTGAGTGCGAAGGCTGCGATCAAATGTGAGTGATGGTCAACTTGAAAATGCGGACATGATAATAAAACATTGCGACTGAAATGGCTGAGCCCCGCCAGAAACAGTTGCGTTGTCAGGTTCGTGTCGGTCAGATCGCCTTTGCTCATTCCTTACAAATTGTGATCGCAAACTGGTTGGTTTCGTCGGAGAGTCATACCTATGTGTTCTGCGAGCCAACTGCCAACGTTAGAGAACTCTAAATACCTTGCTGATCATGTACAAAGGCACTCCGATTGCACAGAAAATGTGTAGGTGGTGTTTAGCTCACACTACTCCGTCTATTGTATGTAAACTTATGTCACACATTAAGGGCATGGACACACGCACACACAAGCCTTCATTGCACTTGATCTACCGACCGCTTGTGTGGGGACGTAAAGCAAATCATGTGGTCATTGTTGGGGCACCCAGTCTTTGATACGGCCGACCGACAAATCATCGTGATCAGGTTTTGTCTTCGTGTCTGTCTCTTAAACAGAGCAAAACCCGGCATGTATGTATGTGTGTGTATCAATCCATCCATCGCGACGGTCCACATTTACCTGATGCGGCGAGTGTGTGAGAACGAGAAACGATACCGTTGGGACGACCCAAAATATCGCGGCGCTGCACCAAGACCGTGAGATCCGGCAGCTCAAATTGGTTTGGAATTATGAGTGTGGGTGGGAGAGAACGGTGCCGGAACGGTTCGTGTGTTTCATGAGAGCAATTATTTGTGACCGTGGTTACAAAATTAGTGGCAGCTAGTGGCAAGTGCATAGCAAAGACAGATTTCATTGCAAGTTAGGTGCCGAAGTGCTAAAATACTCCTCAGCTGACGTACACTCCTGAGCTTTGACCGAACATACACGATAAATCGCTTACATCCCCACAGTTCGGCGAAACTGTCTGGCAATCTTTTGATGATGGTAATATTGGACTTGTGCTTCAAAATTCCATATTTCTTTTTTTGATCATAAAGCTTCAGTGATATACATCCGTGTACATGTTTGGAGTGATACAACCAAAAGTTGAGTTGTACCAACAAAGTTCTGAATAGCCCTCGTGAGTTCATCGGAAATAAAAGGTGATTTGACGAATAGCCTGTTTTCGGTTATCGTAAACAGATCAATCATATAACATTTCATATCATAATGGTTGTCACGCGAGCAGAATCAAGAGCGATTTGTCACATAATTCACGCCAAACGATTCTGAATTGGAGGGCAAGTAAGTGACCAACTTGACCTCCGGAGGTTCCAAGTCAGTAACGAAGGGTCATGGTAACCGCAGGGCTTGAACATATTTATTCCGTGTACACAATTTTCGGTTGCGCAACCGAATTCCACTCAATTTCGCAATGGCCATTGTCTCTTTTGAATTGACGGCCGAACAAGCGGTAAATGGGCTGGAAAGCCACTCCCGATGAGGCTTTGTGACTTGAGTCAACAAGGTGCGCCAGAATGCACTCGAAGTTGACTTCACCTCGTCCTTAGTCAGCCATGCGGGGCGGTGTGCATGTATCCTTTGAGAAAGACGTCTGGTTGTGCGACCGACGTAACCTGATCCGGAGGAGCACGTGAAAGAGTAAACGCAAAATGAGGTCACACATTTAGGCCATCGGGCTGGATCTGAACGAGGTTCGCAGATATGCTGTAGTGTGGGTCTTTTAGATGGTTTTATCTATTGGACGAGTCACCAGTTCCCTGTACCTATCCATAAAAATTTCGGGTATGCGTTCTCTTCGAATGTCCGGCGTAAACATATCATTTCTGCTTCGATGGTGTCATCTCTGCATATTTATATAGATCTGTGTGTCGGGCTACGAATGACGTTTCTTTTCTGCCTACGAGGTACATAACTGGCCGCTTCAAGTACCCTTCCTGTTAACACGTCTTTGAAATTAGCCGTCTGCACGACGATTCAGTGCACCATCTTTGAAGAATACTCGTTCAACTATCCCGGCCTCAAGCGTAAATGTGACATTAGGATGCGCTATGTTCACCTCACCAAGTAGGCTACCTAGGTCCACAGTTTCGTCAACTACACAGACAATGTTGTACACGTACACTCTGTAGAAGGGACTGTTGTGTAATTGACCCGATGGTGAATAACCGAAAACAGTGTCCGCCAAACAGTCTTTACTTCTTATGCCAACAGTGAACAATCGCACGCATTTGCACGCCATTGATAGCCATCCCGTGTGAATGACATCTTAGTTGCCGATTATCCTAGTTCTAAACGTTCACTCATGAAAGCTTGTGACTTCATTTCCATCTCGAACAAGTCGCGTGAGTAATCAATGATGTATAACTGTTACGTGTTACTCATTAGGTGTTAAAAGTGATCAGTCATAGTTAATAGAGTTCAGAATGATGGTATTGATGACGAAAGATACTGAGTTGACTTCATTAGATCACAGGTGTAACATGGACTTTTGAATTCTAATAATTAACTTTGTACACCTTGTCCAACCCATGCAGTTTGAACACCGCCAAATTTGGACTCTGACTACAATAATCCACACATTCACCTTGTAACCACCTAAAGGATTGTCATTTGAACAAGGATGGTCGTGTTACTCATTAGTGTTTTTAAGTGGAATGTAACTCAAGTTCAGGACAATTTAGTGAAGTCAATGGAAAGTGGAACATTAAAGAGTAGAGGAAGAAGCTAAGTTCCTTCCTGGCATTAATTACATCATCTCCTTCAGTAGTGATTTCAGTTATTTTTGGGTCTGCGAATGTCTTTTTCCGCTCGCACTATCAACTAACATGTTACCGATCGTGTCCCAACTGACTGCCCTGCCTCTCATCTAATTTACCAGTTCACCCGCGGATGCGGTGGTAAGACGGATGGGAAATTACGACAACGAGTAGCCAAACTTATTGTCAAGTGTTTACTGAACGCGCTGAGGCAACAAACATTAGCAACGCAGCGGTTAAATCGGAATCCGGTGCCTTAGACTGCTAAGCACATCTTGGGTACAGGTAACTTGAATGACTTATTAACACCATTCACGGTGTTGCTATGTAATCAGAACCCGAAACTGTCAGCATTCAGGAAAGCTACGATAATCAAGCAGAATCGACCACTTTTGTGCACAAAAGATACTGACAATCAGTACTGTTACAGGGGGTGTGCCCCGATTTTGTCAGTGCGATGTTTGTGTGGTCATGCGCCTCATACATATATGCAGATATTCTCGAAAATACACACATAAACCATTGCTTATGTACGTATAACCAATGGTTTTGTGTATGTGACGGGTGAGAACGAACGAAGTGTTAATATTGAGCAGCATTTGTCCTTTTACCGTATTGACGACGAAGTCAGTCAGCATCTGAGTTAACGATGGATGATTGGTTCATGTGTAGATAACATTCCCATCCGACTGGTCGGTAGTTGTAACAAAAAGCATCACTCGTTTCTATCTACTTTGTGTACCTTTTTCTACCGTGGTTTGTTTAGTCTCCGTTTTAGTTCCTAAATCTTTCAGCTTCTGGACCCGTCTAATGTGGGCGTCGTTTAACCATTTCGGTGACCACGTGGAAAGGGAGAGTGGTGAACCACATCAGCTAGCCATAGTAACGATTGGGCAATGGTCAGTGAGTTATGCAAGTTCGCCGTGAAAAAGGTCCAAGGGCGAATCGCATGATATGCTTACAAAGTTGAGTGGGCACAGAATTGTTTCGCAACACACTTAGCAACATGAACACTTTATGGTAATTCTTACATCAGAGTCGGGGTGATGGAAAACACAATTAGACAAGTCAAACGTTACAACAATTTATTAAAGGAGAAGAATGATGATAATATCAAATGAGCAAATACATTGTTCCCCACAAAGCCCATAGAAGTTCAAGGAATTTCAACAGAGGCTGCTTGAACTTACTCCTCAGAGCACTGGGTAGGTTACCAGATAAGACTTAGAAAACCGACCGCGATCGTCAGTGGTTGATGCGGTAAGCAATATATACGAATTTGATGTGGACGATTCTGAGGTGTTAGATTCACAATCCATTAAGTGGAGGAAATTTTTATGATCGATTTAAGAAGGCAGGATGAGACGTACAAAGTTTGGTTGATGATCAAGAGGCTGAAATCGTCTGCATAACAGGTTTTCAATTTACTTATACCAAACAGTGCTCGGAAAATCAGCTTCGAGATAGCTGCACGGGTTTTCGCAGACAGGATGCTGAATGTGGTGTTTCATAGAAACATCTGTGGGCATAAGGGGTAGTCATTTTTGTGATAATCTAACCACCAGTTAAGTGGTGATGATCTAAAATTAACCTGATGATGAAGAAAGAAACCCGTGTAGGAAAAGAGAAGGAAAAAAGAAGGGGACAGGAAGGGACCTAACTGCTAAAAAAAATGGTTACATCTATACTCAAACATTCAACATCAATATGTCAAAACCCTGCAAACAAAATATCAAGTTGTAGGTAAAAGTAAGGCTTCATCAGCAATATAGCTTCCGTACGACTTTCGCTGCTTCGATTGATTAAGTGCGTTCACTTCACAGACAGCTCGGCCAAACAACCACAGGATTCACGCAACTGAGCTCGATTAGCCATCATCTCACCGTACGTCCCCAGCCACCGAATCTATGAGTCATGAAATCGTCAGCCCGAGAGACGAGCCCGATCTACGTGCAAACTCTCTGGTAAACGACTTCATTTGTCTACATCAGGTCAACATCTGTCAACATCGCAGCTTGTCCCAGTCAACCGCAGCGTCAGCGAATAGTGCTCGGTGTGGAACACGACTAGCTGGCATCCTTAATACATGACTTAACCATCTAAGTCTGTGAAAATATAAGGTATGAACGAAAGAACTCGTCTGACAATCAGTGCCAAACACCCGTTTTCTAACCTCTTCGTTACTTACTCGCTGGTGCCACCCAATACGAGCGACTGAACGCTGACATCCGTGGCCAAATGCCTGAAGATCGTTCACGTCTTCCACTCTGAGCTTCCAAACTTTACTGATGTAAAGTAATGCAACCCTCACTGTCGCCTTATATAAGCCATCTTTAGGCATCAGAGAGATGTCTCCGTCCCCACAGATGCTCCAGATTAGCGAGCACCGCCCTAGCCTCAGAGATACGCACTTCTATTTCATTCCATACACCACTACGGCTGATGCAGCTTCTCAGATATACATACCGGTCAACAACTGCCATGACAGTATTATCAATCAATAGATCTACGTAATCACAGCAATCTTACGGAAGAACTGTGCATTTCTAAGCCGCGAGGCGCATTCTGAAGCGTTTAGCAGAACGCGAAATGGCGTTTCGCATTGTTTGTGCTGTTTGAAAGCTGCCAAGCGGCAACAATCTATGGTCAGCGTAATGAAGNGTCCCCACAGATGCTCCAGATTAGCGAGCACCGCCCTAGCCTTAGAGGTATGCACTTCTATTTCATTCCATACACCACTACGGCTGATGCATCTTCTCGGATATACAAACCGGTCAACAACCCCCATGGCAGTATTATCAACCAATAGATCTACGTAATCACAGCAATCTTACAGAAGCACTGTGCATTTCTAGGCCGCAAGGCGCATTCTGAGGCGTTTAGCAGAACGCGAAATGGCGTTTCGCATTGTTTGTGCTGTTTGAAAGCTGCCAACCGGCAACAAGCTATGGTCAGCGTAATGAAGATCAACCGGTCGCCCACCGGGTAGGAGTTCCATGCCGGCGTCTTGTGAGTGACGGAGACAGTCCTCCATTGGCTCGTTTACGACCAAACTAAACAAAAACGGTGAGAGGGGACAGCCTTGAAGTAAATTGCCCCTGATGCTGAAACTGTCAGACAGTTCACCGTAAATCCTAACCTCAGCTGACGTATGGGGATACAGCGCCGAGAGCATGTTCACATACTTGATCGGCACACCTCTGTGTTTAAGCGACTCTAAAAGTGCAGGTCGATCGACCGAATCGAACGCACTTTTTCAGTCGAGAAATATGACAATTGTTAGCCCGCGGTACAAGAGTAAAAGTGTGGTCTATACATCCCTGCCCAGGGCGAAATCCTGCCTGTTCTTCCCAAATGTTCGCCTCCCGAGCTGCGGTGAACTGACGAAGTATAATGGATGCCAGAACCCTAATAACGATTGGGTTTAAACTAATCCCCTGTGTTTTTCCCAAGAGCTCTTGATACCGTTCTTGAATATGGGAACTGCAAACGAGTGACCCAGCATGGAGGGATAGTCTCCGTCGTCCATACAAGTTAAAACAACTGAGTCAAAAATTTGGAAAGTGTCAGCAAGACGTCATCCGGGCCAGCAGCTCTGTTGCGTTTGCGAGCAGAAATGCAACTGCAAACGTGATTGGAGGCGCACCTCCTAACGAAACAGCCAGGACACATCACGCCACATCGATCGACCGGTCCAGCTCGGATGCCATGGTCGTGGGCGGTGGGATGGTTCCACTCAGCCAATCAGATTGCAACCGTGCGGTCAGACGCCTGTACACTATCTGGACTGTGTTTTCTCACCTTGCTTTCTGATGACCCCCGTAACGTGATTTGTTCTGATGCCGTGACTCCCATATATGACTGTTTCATTTGATTCGCTCTGTGTCTGTCAGCCATTTACGGTAATCGTTTCGTCTTATAAATTTCGAGCATCTGTGGCCTAGTTTTGTCTCGCTCATCCAATAAATAGTGCAGCCGCACCTCTTCTCATCTCTCGGTTTTCGGTCAGGTGACCGAGCGCATAACCAAGACGACAGTCCAGTAACTAGCGACTTCAGGCACTATGTACGTAACCTACGCGGACAATGACAATCCCAGTGAAACGAATGAAACTGACCCTACAGCAGCAACAGGCGCAACTCGATGCAAATCAACTGAAGTCAATCGAAACAACAACGCGCAACTCATCTATGATATCAGCAAATTCAAACGTCAAACCGGGTTCAACAGTGGACGCTATGGTGAACAGCATCAATGAATTCGTTTGTGATACCGATGTCGGAGTGACATTCGAAGCCTGGTTAAGCCGACACGAAGATCTCTTTCGAGTGCAGTTGGCTGATCTAGATGACGCAGGAAAGGTGCGACTAATTCTTCGGAAACTCAGTACAACGAAACAATCGAGGTACACTGATTTCATTCTGTCAAACAAACTTCGAAGAAACATCGAAGATACTGAGGACTATTTTCGGAGAGCACTCATCCTTGTTCAACATCCGGTATCAACGCCTCAAGTTGGTGAAAAGTGAACATAATGGTTTTTGATGGTTGGGAACAGTGGTGGTGTTGTTTGTAGCTCGGGTTGATGGTTTTGGTATTGATATGTTCGCCGAGCTTGGCATTTAGGTTGCAAACGTTTCATCACTAAGCGAGGTGACATCATCAGTGCGTGAGTGTTTCAGCGTATACTTTTGAATGTGGCGTTTGGTGAAGTTGGATCGATGCCTGCTCTTATATAGCAGAGTGGGTTGACCTACTGGTCTGAATTCTGGTTGGTCGCTTTCTGTCGTGTTTGGCCTGACCCACCATTGGTTGATTTTGTCGCAATTGAGCTTTGACCTGATGTCCGACTGGTTGTTCCCTGGAGTCCTTGGGCTGGAGTCTGATTGGCTGCTCTCTGTCGTTTGGGCCTACCGGTATTTGGGATTGGTGAAGAAAGCAAAACAACGGCTCAACGACACAACCACCTACCGCCTAGTCAATGCTGATCTCACCAAAAAACTGGCCAACAAAATCAATAACACACTAAAAAAAAGCTAGAGACTACGCATGAGATAAGCAAACAGGAGCGCTGGAAAATGCAGCCGAAAGATGCAACCACTGCTCAATTCTACGGACTACCAAAAATACACAAAGACGTTGTGTCACACTACGGCCAGTTGTATCTCTACCGGGCACACCGACCTACAATTTGGCCAAAGACCTATTCAAACGGCTACGATATCTCATCGACGGATCAGAACATTCCATCAGCAATGCTGTGCAATTCTTGAACAAACTAAGACACGTGAGGATAAAAGAAGACGAAGCAATGATTTCGTTTGATGTTACAGCACTCTTCACATCCATTGACCTCACCCTAGCCAAGGAGACTGTGAAAGCTGCTAGAAGGAAATCCCCGACCGAATAAATAATTGAAACCGGAGAGCATATGCAACCTCATAGAGCTATGTTTGTCGACGTACTTCAAATTCAATGGCCAAATCTACGAACAACTCAAAGGAACTCCAATGGGTTCACCCATATCCGGATTTATCTCAGAGGCGGTCATGCAGAGATTAGAGAATATCGCGCTACCAACGATCAAACCGAAACTCTGGATACGATATGTTGACGATACATTCGTAATCCTCAAACGCTCAATGATTGAAGACACATACAGACTGCTGAACAACGTTTTCAACGATATTAAATTTACGATGGAGAAGGAAACCAACAACCAACTACCGTCCCTAGATGTACTAATCAACCGCAAACCTGATGGAACACTGGATACCTCAGTTTATCGGAAAGAAACACACACGGATCAACTCCTTAGTTTTCACTGCAACCACCCAGTCTGCCATAAAAGTAGCTGCATTCGAACTCTGTTCAAACGGGCTGAAAAACACTGCAGCACCACAGAGCTCTGGAGAAAGGAAGAAAACTACCTATACCGAGTATTTATTCGCAACGGATATCCACGAAATTTCATCAGACGGAGTCTATTACAAAAAAATAGAGAGTCTAACACTGCTGAGCCACCAACAAAACGTATTGCACTACCATATATCAAAACCGTATCAGAAATGACCGCAAGACTACTGAGAACACACGGCATCACCCTAGCGCACAAGCCAACAGCAACATTACGAAGGATACTATCAAAACCAAAAGAACAATCCAAACCCGCCGACAGAAGTAACGTCATTTACAAAATCCAATGCAATGACTGTAAACAACACTACGTCGGCCAAACCGGACGGAAATTATCAACACGAATACATGAACACGAACTGGCCATCAAGAGGCATGATCAATTTTCCCTGATCTCCGCCCACGAGGACGAAACTGGACACGCCTTCAACTTGAACACCGAAGAAATCCTTACTCAAGCAAATACCAAACATGCAAGAGAATTTCCCGAAGCTTGGTACTCATCGACCGGTTCAATAAACAAACAGATCGAACTAGACAAAATCTATGAACCAATGCGAATCAAGGATTCGAGGAGACGTAAACGTCATCAAGCCCAACTACCGGTAAGCCCAAACGACAGAAAGCAGCCAATCAGACTCCAGCCCAATGACTCCAGGGAACAACCAGTCGGACATCAGGTCAAAGCTAAATTGCGACAAAATCAACCAATGGTGGGTCAGGCCAAACACGACAGAAAGCACCAACCAGAATTCAGACCAGTAGGTCAACCCACTCTGCTATATAAGAGCAGGCATCGATCCAACTTCACCAAACGCCACGTTCAAAAGTATACGCTGAAAAACTCACGCACTGATGATGTCACCTCGCTTGGTGATGAAACGTTTGCAACCTAAATGCCAAGCTCGGCGAACATATCAGTACCTTAATGTTTTTTTTTCAACCGAGAATGTGAGAAGTTCAGGTTGAGGACAATGAGAGAGGATCAATTCAAGTGTTGAATATTCGTCTGCGGTCCACAGTCCACCCAAGATGTCGACATTCGTACCAGAATCTCGAACAAGAGTGAACAGGACCCTGACATGACTTTGGAATCTGTGACGGCGGAATGTCAACAGTTGATCAGTCTGAAACACGATACAACCATGAGTGAACAGTCGGGGGTGCCTGCAATCCATACCGTTTCGCAGCGGTCACACAGTCGAGGAACCGAGAAGCAAGGTGTAAAGCCCTTATCGAAGCCCCCAACTGCATTCTGGCAATGCGGTGATTGGCACTATGTGCGGTTCTGTCCACTCATCAGCACAAATGCCAGAAGTGGAGTGAATTCGGGCACAAGGAGACGTGTTTTGCCGTTCAACCTTGACACTAGAAATTCCACCGTCACTTTTGAGGAGCCACAAAAAGAAACCGAAGAAACTGGGTGCAAAGCTGAATTCCGTTTTGGCCACTTTCAACCCCAGCTCCACTGCATGCCGAAAGTGCGTGGCGGTGAGAAGTAACGGCAGCCCGGCACGCCCACAGCTACACACTGGTTCTGATAGCACGCTGATTTCACGACAAACGTGCATGAAGTTTGGCCGTCCGGTGTACATAAAAAACAGAGCATTCAGCTCAGAACGCATCTGTAGAAAAATTGACACAGATGTGTGAGTTAGGCTGTGATATCGAGTGCGGTGATGTCCATACAATTGGCACGGTCTACCTCACCAAGCATTCGAAACTGAATCTTTTGGGCTCAGACTGGATTGTGCGTCTAAAGCTGTTGGAAATGACACTCTGCCAGTTGTGTAGAATAATGGAGGTGCAAGCTCCCCTAGCAGATCAGAAAGGGGATTACGTTCGTCAGAACCTGACAGAGAAGTTGCTAAACAGACACACCGATGTGTTCCAAGAAGACCTTGGTTGGTGTAACAAGAGGGAAGCAGGAGTGAGCCTACGTGCGGATACCAAACCTGTTTTCCGGCCAAACAGACCTGTTTCATACGCTGCCCTACAAAGTGTGGACGAAGAGTTGGACAGACTTCCAAAATCCGGGTATACTTAACCAGTCAATTACTCTGGTTGGGCAGCCCCTATTGCAAGTGTTAAGAAGGCTGAGCTCTATCCGACTGTGCACAGATGCTTCTACCGGATTAAATGCTGCGTTGGAGATCCATCAGTATCCTGTTTCGGTCCTTGAGGACTTGTTCGTAAAACTCAATGGTGCCAGATGCCTAGCCAAACTCGGTCTGGTCGAAGCCTATCTGCAAATTGAAGTCGACAAAGATTCCAGGGAACTACCGATCGTCAACACTAAACGGGGATTGTTCCAGTATTGTCACCTATCTTCTGAGGTGAAATCAGCGCATGCGATCTCTCAACAGATTATGAACACGGTACTGACTGACGTCACGCCAGTGGCAGCATACCTCGACGAGGTCATTGCGATGGACACTGATCCTGATTATTCGTAAGAAAAACCTGGTCGTGTCCTCAGCCGAACTCGAGAATTTGGATCTCATCTCCGGGATCGAAAATGCAACATGTTCATACAGTCGATCAAATATTTGGGATTCCTAATCGACCAGCATGGCCGCCGTCCTGACCCAGCCAATATCGTCGCAATCAATCGAACGCCTCATCCAACTGAGATCTCAACTTTACGATAATTCCTAGGACTGGTGAGTCACTACAGTACCTTCTCACTTACGATCCACCATATCCGAGGGCCACTAAGCCAACGTTTGAGAAAGGATGCCGTGCTCGGATGGCCTCCTTAATGCCACAATGCCTCTGATCGTGTTAAAGCTACGCTTGCTTCATATCTACATTTTACCTAAATTGACCCTACCGTGGAGAATGTGGTAGCATCGGATGTCTCAAACTACGGTACTGGCGCAGTCATATCTCACACATTCACGGATGGCTCTGAAAAAACAATATCTCACGCATTCGGAGCGTTAACGGTGGCGGAGAAGAATTACGGACAAATCGAACAGGAAGCGCTGGCGACTGAAATTTCGCAAAATGCCGCATGGACGTCACTTCACCCTGTTGACCGATCACAAACCGCTGCTTGTAGTTTTCGGATCAAAGAAGGACGTTCCAGTGTATACAGTAAACCGCCTCCAGCGTCGGACAACCATGCTCGTTGGCTACGATTTTACCAACAAATACCAATCAGCATCCAGCATCGGGCAAGCGGACGCTTTAGCACGATTGATTGCCTCGCACATCACGGAAAACCAGGACATTGTGGTTGCGGCTATTTTGGTCGATAATGATGTGAACTGTGTGGCAGCAGAAACAATAAGATATCTTCCCATAAATGCGTCAACGATTCAGCAGTGGACAAGACGAGATCCGGTTATGCAGAACCCTCATCGCTATCTTCACAACTGATGGCTTCAGAACCGCATTGATGCTGAGATGAAACAGCACTTCCAATTAAGAGACTGTCTTTCCACTGTCAACTCCTGCGTCTTGTTCGGTGAATGTGTGATCGTCCCATTTGCTCTCAGAACACGGGTTCTTCAGCAGTTTAGTCACGGCCATCCGGGTATCATTCGGACGAAAGCACTGGCATGCAGTTATGTGCACTTGCATCATATGGATTCCGACACCGAGAAGATTTGCAAAGGCTGTTCTGATTGCGCGCTGGCTGCCATATCCCCAGTGAAAGCTGAGTTACAATCGTGGCCAGTGCCAGAGAAACCGTGGATTCGCGTGCACATCGACTTCGCCGGACCAATAAACGGTCAAAACCTCTTGGTGCATACAATAGATGGCCAGAAGTTTGCCTGATGGAGATAACTTCGGCAACGTCAACGGTGCGGAGACTGGGCCAAATATTCAGCCGTTTTGGATTACCGTAGACAATCGTGTCGAACAACGGAAGTTGGTTTACTTCCAGTACATTCATGGACTTCTTCAAGCGGAATGGTATTAATCACATACGGTCACCGCCCTGCCATCCGTAATCAAATGGCCAAGCTTAACGGTTTGTGGACGCATTCAAAAGAGCCCCTGAAATGGCCAAAAGAGAGGGACATACGGCCGACATTCTCGAAGCAATCCTTCTCAAATGCCGAACGATTCCGAATCAACAGGTTCCGCAGGAGAAACTCCTGGTGGAGGCCCTGATAGGATGCAGATTGCGAACATCGAGTGATCTACTATATCACCGGCGGCGAACAGGAATTTCCCGATGGGACGGCAGCTTAGTGGGAGACATGGGGCTCAATCCCGTTCCTTCGAGATCAGTCCACGAGTACTGGTCAGGTACTACCGTGGGATAGAGTTTGCATGGACCGCTGGTAGAATTCGAAACCGCCGAGGCGGAGTACTCTATGAAGTTGGCTCACACAATTGGATACGGCATACCAATCAGGTTAGACAGTTTGGGGAACAAACGGCACATTCAGAAAATCGGGGGACACTGGTGGAAGAGCTGTTGGACAAGGCCAAGGTTTGAGAGTCACACCAAAGGCGGAGAACGTTGAGATTCGAGAGAAGTCACCGGACGTTGGAAACACCTCGACGATCAAGCCGCACAAGGACGGCTGTGCCCTCACTCCAAGTGAACCCTCATTCACGTACGTAGGATCAACGAGCTCAAACGGGGAGATGTTAGAAGGCGCACCTCCTAACGAAACAGCCAGGACACATCACGCCACATCGATCGACCGGTCCAGCTCGGATGCCATGGTCGTGGGCGGTGGGATGGTTCCACTCAGCCAATCAGATTGCAACCGTGCGGTCAGACGCCTGTACACTATCTGGACTGTGTTTTCTCACCTTGCTTTCTGATGACCCCCGTAACGTGATTTGTTCTGATGCCGTGACTCCCATATATGACTGTTTCATTTGATTCGCTCTGTGTCTGTCAGCCATTTACGGTAATCGTTTCGTCTTATAAATTTCGAGCATCTGTGGCCTAGTTTTGTCTCGCTCATCCAATAAATAGTGCAGCCGCATCTATTCTCATTTCTCGGTTTTGGATCTACCGACTGAGGACGTACAAAACGGGACGATTCAGTAAAACCTCAATCTCAGTGGGTAGTTCCAAATTTACCGACCAGGGTCCTAAATTACGAGTTTTTGGCGGTAACACAGTAGAAGCAGGAGGCCAGCTAAATTGAACGTCGAAGTATTCCACCCACCGTTCTACCCCTCCGCACGCTTTATAGATCAGTGTGTCATCTGTCTGGCTGATAGCTTCACTGACAGACAGTCGCCTTGTGTTTGTGGCACGGACAAGCCTAAAGAGTTTACCGGTGTTCCCTGAAACAAATGTTGTCTCCAGCCCTTTAACTTTCCCCGTTAGACTTGTTAGATGAACTACCAGGAGGAATGTTCTCTCTGGCTTCTAAAAACTCACGGGATTCCTCACAAGTCCGGTGTCTGTTCAACCCATGTACCTCCTTGCCTCATTCTACACAACCTGCCTCATAAATTGCTTGTGATATTCGAGTCCAGCAGTTGTTTGGATCTTCAGAGTGAGAACTACTAAGGCACATTTCTATGTCAGTTTGGTACTTATGCTTTGCCGATGATAAGGCCAGTTTCTCAACAGATAGTCTTCACTGGGGTCGTTGCCTGGCAAAAGTAAGAACAAAACGACAACGTGCCAACGCATGATCTGAACCCAAGTATGTGCTCTAATAAGAACGAGAGTATTGGATGGAACCCCATCAACTATAATTAACGGCTATGTGGTCTATCTGAGACCAGGCCTGAGTCCGAGAAGGCGGGCACCAAGTGCACCGTGCCTAAAACTAGTGCTGTCTAAAAATAACTTATGCTCAGTGCACAACTGCAACACTCGCCAACTATTATCTGATCAACGTGACGCTATACCAAACCTGCCACCTAGACGAGATCCAACTTCACCAAGGCAGCCGACCTGGACATTCATACCTCCGGCTAGAGTAACAATGTAAGAGCCGTGTGTCGACCGAAGGAGAGCGGCCAAATGCGTCCTTGACGTCGGCGTCACTACAGTCAGACACTGAACAGATTTCTGACGGTTTTGCGCCCAAAGCTGACCTTAACGGAACCTGCCTAAGTCTACTGTTAACAGTAATCCAGTCTACTGGTGCGGCTGCACCGTCGTGCTGAGGACTATACCTACTCCAGCATGACGGACAACGGAGGTCGTGGAGTCACCCGAAGCGTATACCCAGTATCCTGTAGACAGTGAGGGTGCTGTTAGTTCCATACGTTGACTCCTGTTCCGGATTCTAGTTTCCGAGATACAGCAGACATCGACATTCAACTAGTCTAACGTTCGTGCGAGAGCGGCCTATTGACGTGCCTGTTTTGGCGTGCGAACGTTGAAGGCACCTGTATTAATTCACATTCTAGGTCTAAGCAAGGGACGAGGGAGGCCTGAAGCTAAATGACAAGATATGGGACTAACCGGCACAGTGTTAATATGGTTAGCTGTCTGTTGTGGGACCTGCAGAGTAAATATCAGAAACGGGGGTTGGGAGGGTCCTGAGCACTAAATTTGATAGGCCAGTGTGAGAGGGATCAGCAGTAGCATGTTTTCGCCTGTCCATCCTGCTGTATGTAGCAGATAGGGGGAGCCGGCTTACACTGAGAGACGGCCAATGCAGTGTGGAATTGTTGGTGTTGTGATCATTCACGGTTGTATGTGGGCTGAGAGTGCCAAAACGCTCAGACCTAGACAGGAGAGCGACTAGGGTTCTCAATCAAAGCCTTTGGCTCAAAAGCATTTACCGCAAGGCAGCGGATGGGTGGCAATGCAAAAATAGCTATTTTTCCTGAACAAGATGCCAACCTTCTTCCGACCCACAACCTGGAGGACCATGAGACCGTGGTTTGTCAAACCTCTACCTATTGGCCCGTTTGGCTTGAGTAACTCGGTCGGTGTGGTGGCTACACTGTCCAATTTAGCCTGAGTCATCGAGATGCGCAAGCCGTCACACCGCGTTAGGGTCCAATCTCATTGTGACGTATTCAGCCAGTGATATGTGGTATTTCCGTCATAACGTTGTCATGAAGGCAAGGCTTGCTGATATATGTCACTGACTGGTGGGCATTTCGTATACTTAGGATGCAAAGTACCCGACATTGTCGCTCATATGTGAAAACTTTGATTAGGTAGGTCGTGCGGTCGTGAAGCCAATGCATCATATACATCATGTCACACAGCTGGCACCGAGCGTCCAATTCACCGGCGAAGTGGTCAGCATAAGAAAACGAAAGACACTGACAAGTTGAAGATTGTACTCTTTCCTGATTATGAACCTTATGGCCCACCTATTCTCTATCTTGAGACGTCGCGGTGTGTAAATGAGCCATATAGCGTGAGTGCATCCATTCTATAGCTGGATCAGCTGTGAACTAACAAAGATTATCACACTGAGGCAAGGAAAGCCGCGTGGAACCTAGCACGCAGCCGCCAATTCCCACCATGTGGTACGGTTGCATGTTACTTACGGGATGTATGCATTTAGACATTACTGAGTGAGCTCGTGCATTAGATCTTCTTCTCACCTCTTATCACTGTCCACTATGACCGGTCGATTTCTGAGCTGCACATATACTTCGTTTCGTTTAATTTGCACGCTTTGTTATATGACTGTGGGACAGCAAAGTAGCTGTGGCAACCGATGATGCTATCCCACTAATGAGAATGAGGCTTGGAAAAAAGAGTTCAATTGGGTCAACCAAGCGTGAGTGGACTGATAAACCAGGCGGTAGGGAGATTAGCTAACATGTACCTAGGGTGACATCGGATAGGCCTATATCATATGACTGTGGGTCGCTTCCCTGGTAGACACAATGTGCTCAAGGGAAGCGAGTAACGGGCGCGGATGAGCCAAAAGTTACCGAAATGTCACAGTACCGTTCCGGAGAGTGGTGAAAACCTGAAACCGGTGGATTATGATCAAAGCGAGAAACCGAACGAATAATCGCTGAGGAAAATCGGACCAACGGGAGAGAAGTGATAAGCGAAGGTCGGCCAAAAACAACTCCAGTCAAACAGGCACAGTGGACAGGGAATTCGTGTGGAAATGTTGCCGTATTGTAAGTCGAATTCCTGTATATAATGCGAGCACACGGCCAGTAGAGCAGATGTAGGAGCTAAACGGTGTGGGCTTTGCTCTTTTGGACACATTATCTCTTCAACAGAAAGGAATCACGAGACGGTCATGTGTAACGCGAAACTGATGGTTCGTCTAAACACTGGAACACTCTTCTGGGAGGCACAAACTTAAGCTGCTCAGAATCAGACCCAAGTAACTGCGGCTCAACCGAATGGAACACGGAATGAGAGGCACAGTCGCGAACGGTCCTCAAATCAACAAAATTATTCAAAATCCGTATCCCCTAGTTTGAATCAATAAGCAGCATTTGATGGATGAAAAACAGACACTCGAACTATCGTTTTGAATTTCAACTAAGTGGTCACCGCACAAAGAAAAGGCTCTGTAGGCCGAATGCACGATTCCTCACATGAAAAGCGTTCGAATTAGCACTTATCACTCTAGAATTACGATCAGGAATTCTAGGAGAAAATTTGAAAATAATGGGGTTTTCGTTCACAATTCCGTCGACTTTGAATAGCATGGAATTTGAGGGTTCGTTTGAGGTATGTCGGACTACAGGGAATCAAAGAACACGGAAATCATGATAGATCGACTTGTATTTCCGAATTACACGTTTTTCAATTATTCATTCAGTGCACCGGAAAAAAATGGATCCCATTGATCCATGGCTGATATTGTGATTCGATTAAAATTGGAAGAACGATAAGTCGCGCATCAGCTGCTCCTCGGCCCCAGAGGCTGGAAACAGATCCGCTTCCGGCGGCAGGCGTCGGTCAATGATGCTGGTGATCCGATCCGATCGGTGTGTTGATTGTAGTAAATGGGGTCGACCTGATTCAGAGTTAACAGCTGTGTGCCCGGACCAGTGAGATGCAGGGGAGTCCAGGGTATTGATAATGGACAATACGTGTTCGATTTCGTCCGTCGACGGTGAATGCGTGGTATTCAAGGCAGGTGCCGAAACAGGTTGCGGCACAACTCCCGTCAGTGTCGCTTTTGATGTACCCGGGACTAGAAAGTGGAAAAAATAATCTGTTAAACTCATTACAATCGTTAAGATGAAGCCAATAGAATCTCAGGAGGAGCAAACCGACACCCTGACTCTAACCGATAATCAACCACCATCTCTGTTCACTACATTCCAGTTGGTTAGACAGTAAAAACACTCAAAATGTGGTCAACTCCAATCCACTTCAGTTTGGTTTGTGGTCGATGAGTTTTCACGACCAAACGAAACGAGTGAGCGGTCGTGCAGGCTAGTGGGCTGACATACGCACGCAGATCACGCTGTCCTTGCCTATTCGTCTGACAGCAGCTGCCGCATAGATTGGCCCACGTGTGATACAGGCAGGCGGTTGTTCGGGCTGCACGACACGTGCTCACGTAGCGGCGGTCATGTGACACAGGCGGAAGCGCGTGCATCACATGGCGCGTGATGAGGTCAGCAGGTATGCACGTGCGCATTCAATATGGCTAAGTGTAGACTACGTCATGTGAGAAAAAAACAGTCGGTCGAGAAAACAGATGATACGACCACACAAATTGTGTGGGTGCGCGCGCTATCGAGGTGGACGCAAGCGTGTGAACAGATGAACGGGCCATACGACTAATTTGCACACGCGAACGTGTGCAGACGACGCAACACTTGGGTGAGTGATTGGGAGCTTGTGGTCAAATGGACTACTCGCAAGCGTTCAAATAACGTTTATTCAGATTGCGCAGTCAAAAGAGGTAATAACGGAGCCAGGAACATGAATGGTGGTAGTCCGTATTGACATTATTCATCGTTTAAGTTGAAAGCAGTTGTCGCGCCTAATGGAGCGAAGATAAGCGGGAAGTGTCAAAAATATCTCGATCCAAAAACGAAAATTTACACAGGTGTAGTCGTAAGGAGCTCTAAGATGTGGTTTCCCGAAGACAGGTGACTAAGTCAACGATTGAGAACCTTTCATCTAAGCTGACTGTGACACAGGCTCAGTGTCTGAGGTTAGGTGATTTCGTGAGGTGTTTGAAGAGCTACATATATATGGCTCCGGTGTATGCTAACTGTGCGACACGAGAAGCGGCATTCACCGTGGACATAGTGAGGTGCACAAACAATGTAATGAAAAGGTCAACTGACTTAAACAGATTAATCTTCGCTTGGGTTATGGCGGTTGCAGGAAGATGTATCCATCGGAACTAAAGGCCCCATATTTAATGTGGAAAGAGAGATAGCTGGCTGAACGAAGGAATGATCCACAGACACTGGGAGCGAATTGGACAAAGAAATCTGGGATACGAATGGAAAGTAATTCGAGTAGATCTTGCATATGAATCCATTTCTGTGACAACTCTAGAATTAAATGACCATGTTTACGTTCCCCGGTCTACTCCGAGCTGCAGTATCACTGGGTGGTGAATATAAATCACACGCTACTCATGTGTTGAGAAATCAGTCACGCAAACCAGCAATCCTGTTTTCCAGGGCTAAACAATATCGCTCTTCTCACCATGAAACATAGTACACGCTACTTCAAAACAGATTCACTCACCCATCTGCCAGTAGTGCGTGTAGGATTGTATGAGTCACGAAAGTGGTCTATAAAGCGTACATTCAAACGATACCGTGTTAGTAATGTTTTGGGGGGCAGCGTACAAGATGAGTTCTCGGTTTGTTCAATGAAAATGATCCTTTGATGGTCTGGTTTCAATTAGTCACCAACCTGGTAGAGCTGATGAAGTTGGATTTTGTGGACATATCTGAGCCCGCATCTAAACAAGTAGCGGTTATCAGTTGAGTTTGTTCTGTGGAGTGGATACGACGAAGTGTCTCGAATCAACTGTTACACATAAGATTGATTAACACGTAGTCACACCACAAAATGCCCCCTCATGAAATTAAGGATTCAACTAATGAGTCGTGGTACACCGTCTGCCAAATGTAACATAATCCGCAGTGGAATATAACAGGTGGCTACAACTGACTGGTCCGTCGCCCATTCACCCCATATCAGGCAGTAATTGCAGTAACCGCTTTGTGCTCACGCAGGTGTACTGTTTCACAATCATTGTGTGATACTGGATTATATCCTTGTGCTTCTCAGCAGGACAGCTCGGTTGAGGCTGAAAAACAATTCATTATGCAGGACACACAAGTCTCTCAAGAGCAACCATACGCAACTGTGACTGCGACGGGTTGAACAAGCCATATTTTCTTAGATCGGTTGTACGCGTACACAATAACGGTTGAAAAACCAAGATAACAGTCAATCTAGGTGAAATGAGATATTTAAAAAATCAGGATGAGGGATTGCTGAACAGAACACACAATCCACGTCGTCTATGGCACAAAAAAGCTGTTTAGAACACAATAGCTTTAATATGATAGCCTGTCAGCTGTTACATTCTCTGGTGACTTTTCCTCTAGCGTTTTCTCATTCATGTTAAAAATCCATTATCTGTTTGGACGTTGGATCAGATGTATCGACGAAAAAACCTCTGGTCCGAAGTTAAATAAGACTATTAAGATTTCATTTCCAGTGGATGATTCAAGGACTTAGTGCACGAGCTGTCCCCCTGGGCGTTACTAAAACAAGAGCGTCTGGATTTTTGCCTTATAAATGGATTCCGTACATGGTGTCGGTGGCACATGATATCCTAATCGCATTAATAGTGCCTGAATCTGCATTCTTCAAGGTGAGGTATACAATGGTAACCTAGTTGACTAATATATTTCGTGACCGAAGGGAAAGCCTTGTTTTGGAGAGCATTGTACATCGACACTCACGAACTGGTCAGCCACATATTTTGTTCGTTTTATGTATAGCGGAGTGTGAACAACTGTAAACAATAGACTCGACGCCATCCACAAGGGGTTGGAGTTGTTCATATACCTGGGGAAAGACAGGGGGAGAGCTGTGTAATTATGTTTATTTTTCCAGCTACGCTGGATCTTAAAAATGGCAGTTGCATTGCAGACACACTGGGGAGAAATGAATGCAGCGTGTGAGGATGCATGAGCGAATACACACATGCAGTGAGATATATCTGTGCCGAGCAAGCGAACAAGAAGACAGGCTGAAACGTGTACGCTTAAGTGCCTCAACAGTGATGGCATTCGTTGGTTGTGCATTTTGGTGTCGTCGTGATAATACTTGTCTGGGTCGGCTCTCGTCGTCTAGTTTCCAAGGTTCTGTCTTGCTCAGATTCATGATGAAAGGTTGATGGTGAGGCCAGCAACCAGTCGCCGTTGGTTGGCCATGCTTGTGAAGCACCCAACCTCTCGGTTACCCCTGGTCGTAACAGATGTGCACGCTTTTAAAAGTCAAGGTTGGTCGAGATGGGCGCTATCAACTGACAGCACGTTTCAGTTGGCGTGTGTCCGAACGAGACGAAATATTGAATAGGCATTTCACGCATTGAATAAATCTGTCAGTTCGACTACCAACGTCTCGCTTCTGTAGGCATTTAGTTACTTAATCCATTTATTTCAGTGCAGACAAGCCAACTGTAGGAGTCTATCCGGCAGTTACAATGGCTAACTGGATAACAGAACCTTATGAAGCTACAGTGATGTTGGGACACGTACACTATCAGCTGGCAATTGCATTCCCGATGATCATACACTGATGTATCGGCCTGATCTGGGTATGATATTCATGGCACCCATGGAACATCTACATACACATGGACAATTGACTGGGGGCTGACCCGTCTGACAGACTATAGATGCAATGAGTCACGAGTATACAAGCGGAGAGAATGGGGCTCCAACAAAAGTTTGTCCGTTCAACATAGTTGTATCAAATGCGCACAGTGGACTATGTTCTTGATCAACTCTGTACCATTTCAAAATGTTTCACTGTCACTGTCTTGCGTCCCGGTATCAGTTTGAGATGTCCTGGGGGGCTTTCCTGGGTTTCAACGGTGAATGAAGCCGCAATGTAAATGTGAAAGTTGCTCAGTTAATACAGAGTGAGAAGACGGATTCGTCAGGTGCGGAGAGTAGACGAGGTCAACTCGCTAGAACTCAGTTACTAGGCTGTAGATGTGGGTGCAAGCTAACACTACCTCCTCTGTATGTGCGGTTCTTCGGACGTATACGACAAGCACTCAGTGTGTGTCCACACGAAATGCCAACAGCTGTGGCAAACGGATCGTCTGTCTGTGGGTACATCGACGATCGATTTCGTGTGACATGCACCTCTGTCGTCGTCTTTCGAAATACCGGTTGAGTCAGGTACTCCCTATCTCGGATGTTCAGATGGTAACTATCCGAATAATGAATGTCGTGCCGACTGAAAGCATGACTGCAACGCCAGGAACACTCTATCAACCGCAGTCTTCAGGCGTTGACGCAAGTGTTCAGTTTTTTTTCAAGTTGACCATCACTCACATTTGATCGCAGCGTTCNCACTCTGGCTTAGGTAGCCAGGCGAGATCAACTGCCTTATGTGAGTGGTGTAAGGAATTGCTGGTCACTGTAGGCTTGACGACAAATCAGCCGCAGTCGACCGCATTCCAGTAGTATGGCTGATCGAGGCAACGACGGATACTAAAAGTGGTTGACTAACCATGAAAATGTATCACCCGGTAGCTTATAATGCACCAGTCAAACAGACCGCGACAGAAACCAATCGCTGAGTGAAGTTGTCTATCTGCTTCGTTCCACTAACAGTTTTAAGGGGGCACATCTCGAGAAAATCGAACCAACCACAAGTTGCAACTACTTTCAATTCCCCTCCACTACTACCTCTACTGTTCTGTTTTATGAAGGTTTCCATAAACCACGTTGCGCGTTCGGTATGTGTACGAATCATCACCGTTCTGAATGACGGTAAATTCCACTCCGGGAGAGCACAATTCTGATTCGTCAAAGCATTTATTGCATGTTCATTCTTCGTGCTATTCTTTTACGATCAGTTTTGTTAACAAACCCTCCATTGTTGCGTCCTTTCGTTTAATTTCTCATTGTCGTCTTCATAGCACACTGTAGGAAACACTGCACTAGAGCGTACCACTACCGTCAACTCTCAAGTTTGACCTGGTTAGGACAATTTGTCTGAAATCAAAACAAAGAGCTGGATTTATGAAATCCAAGAGAACTGGAAAAATTCGGATGAAGTTTGTCATCACCGATTCGTTCGTTCATGAGAAGGGAAAGAAATCAAATAAAGAACATGAATACCCTTTTTGGTAGCCCGATTCTACGTCTGCTTATCGACATACTGCCGTTTCAAAACTTTTGGTCGGTATAAGTTGAATGTCAGTTACCTGTGATGGCCGCTTTATTATTCATACAGAATTTTCAGTTAGTTTTCGAAAATATGTACTAAACCCGAGTTCCTCCTTGGTAAATGGTTGTATACTACTCATGAGTAGTCGGAGACTTGGACCGCTAGTAAGTAAGCGTCATGCATTCGGCAGCAGCTCTCACAGTGAGGAAATAAAAGTTACTGCCTACATATTAAATGGGTGATTGGAAAGTCCATTTTAATGCAAGAACAGGGATTAAATGTGGATAGTGTTCAAGTCGCTTGAAAGTCTTGGAGTACATCATGAGTACCAGTCGCAACTAGATCAATTGTGATGTGTGAATACGGGAGGTAGCAGCAAACAATACAACAACACAGCAATACGAATTGGTCCCTGCGAAAAAAAACAGCAAAGCGTACTATGCATTGAATTCTTCGTGATATCTGGCGGAAGATTGTCTAGTTTTGCCTGGACGCCAATCCCCGTCACTGTCGGTCGCTGTGCGTTGGAATCTGCTGAGGGGTCGGAGATCGATTGAACTCCAACAGCCCTAGATTCTCGTTTTTGGGACCTTTTAGTAATTGTGTTCATCGACGTGAGTGACCGTATTTGGCGACGTGACTTCGAAACTGGTACCGATCTCAAACGTTGGCGGGAAGGCACGTGCCTAACGATGATTGGCTGTGTTGGTGGAGATGTTGTTGATGGCGATGGGAATGTCACTGTTTGACAAGCGGCAGCAACACGTTGATTGTCGCCAGCTAGATCACAATTCAATGGCTGAAGCGAAGAACGAATGAACATACAAGTTGTTATGTGGGTAACTTCGGTGGAAACTTAAATAATTTTATAGAAACTAAGATTACAAGCTGTAATCAATTCAACTATTTGTTTTTTGGACAACATCGATGATGCAAAAGGGTTAAGGGTTAGGATAGAAGGCTGGGAACTTCGAGGTCTTCCCAAGAGCGCGTCACAATGCGGCAACAGAGGAAAAAATAATGAAAAGCGGATACGGTGTGAAAACCAATTAATCCTTAGTTAGGACGACTGCAATGACACTCATGCGCACGACTGACTTCAGACACACACATATGCATCAACGGAAAATACTTCATCGAAAGTTTCGTGATACCGGTGTCAACTACCAACCACCCAGTTGCTCATTTGAGCCCCATTCACTTCAGCTAATTCTGTCCAGTTTTGCACAGAGTGCCACTATAGTGTAAAACCTGGAAATCCAATTGACTTACTGTCTGCAACAGTGATCACGACGATGGCAGCCAAGCACCTAATTATGAACAGGATGGACTGAGACAAATCACAAGGGCTACACAACATCCACTTCGAACAACTCACTTATATAAATTGGTTTCTTTCAACGAATAGGACGCACGCCCCTGTTCTAGTCAGTTCACTACAAACCCATACGTCCACTCATCTCCATGTACGACCAACAGACTCTGTTTCACCGTCTCTTTTGCTTCAGGAACTACTTATGGCGGTTAATAGAGTAAACGATTACCTGGGCTCTCCTGGTACCTAGGTTTGAGCAACATAAGTCACATTCGGTCGTTCACATGGGGTTCAGTCACTTCGTGTGGCAGCCGTGGGATGCACAAACAAAGAAGAGCGTTCGCACAGGAGACGAATCGGTCATTCACATAGTGAGTGACGATAATCATTTCTCATCTCACCCTCAGCTGATAAAATGAGTCAAGTTTAGCCGGGCAGGAAGCACCTGGGAGTTTACAACTCCCAACTTGAGTACCTCAACCCGGTTTGACGATGATCAACGCCCAACACTCAAAACACTAAGTGATGTGGATCGGAACGGAACAACGAAAAGTGCTTACTCTTGGTCTTAACTTTACTGTAGTGAGTGCATCGTCCGAATTCGTTTGATCTGGAGCCAGTTTGTTTTGAGTCTCAGCAGCAACGGTTAAAACACCAGCCGGTTGTCGCCACACAGATGACACATAATCACATGGTTCCCAAGTTGGACGAGTGGGTGGAGATTTTGAACACCTTCGAACGGGTACTGTGATCGGCTCATTCGCCAGATCCTCTTGGCGATGATCGTTGGATGCTGAATTCTGAGAACAAGGTGAGCAGTAGTGATGAGAGAAAGTTAACAGTCTTGAAAGAGCCGTATCCATATGGTACAGAACAGAGCTGATATGTCAGTGTTCATTTAAGGCTGCTTTATATAACCACTGGTCGAATTCTCAACACTGCAAAATTATTGGTAATGAAACTAAGAAGTGGTTAGCCGAGGAGATAAAAAGCACTTTTGTCAATGCATTCTACACAGGCTACATCACGATAGCCTATCCATTGTTCACTGGGGTCGTGAATAAGGGAAGCTTTCTGTACTTTTAGTACCTTTCTGCTCGAACCACAACTACACAGTGCCAACTGATTTTCACACTCGGTATATATATATATATATATATATATATATAACACATAAAAACCATAACGAGTGGCGAACGTGCCGCAATATGGGGAAATTAGAAGTATTGTGTAGGGTGAAGGAGGAAACAGATGTAGAGGAACAAGTGAGAAAAGTTACGACGATTCAAACAGAGACTTCTGGTTTTCACCATATCAGATACTGTCTTTCGGACCGCAGCCAGGCAATCGAGAGCGCTCTACTGAAACAAGTTTCACAATGACTGCCTTCACACCTCGAACCCAGGTCATGAGTTGACTACCGGACAGCCGATTTCAGCCTAACTCACCACTTGCAAATAAGGCACGATGTGGCAGGCGATGAGCGGGTATCTGTCAGATATGGCCAAGCCAAAGAAGTCTGTGGGACGAGATCAATACGTTTAAGGGTCGACAGAATATATGTCCGTTCCGATGACATATAGGAGAACTTCGTCATTGCTGACACGGTGCTTCCACCACATGCCGCCAATGCTCTACATCAGTTGAGCCTCCCTTCTCTCGCTGTCAATCTCACGTCAAATTCACACAGAGAACCGTTCTAAATAGCACTGAATATGTGAATGCATTCAACCCAGTGTGGTTGTAGCCATCACAAAATAACCGCATAGATCGAACGATACTAAGGGACAGATATATAATCCAACGCCTGCATGAACAACTTAGCCACTCCGAGTTCTAGTGGCCCACGCTCCTTGTGAAATGTGTGCAAGCCACGCAGAATTGTAAGCAAACAATGTGATAAAAACTTAACATGGCGGTTTGCACCGTGGACGAATGTCACAATCACCCGCCTACGCAAATTGAAAAAAAACATCGTCAACTTCGGGTGTATCAACAGCACTTCCGGGAGATCACGATAAAACGATGTGTGAACAAAACGCGCAATGAAAACGGATCAGACAGCGGTGACGCCATGCAAACAAAACAGGTCAGCGCATCAGATTGTCGGTTCGTTAACTACTCAATCGTAAAAAACAGTAATACCGCTATGCAACCAGGCTAGGAAAAACAGCTGCCGCTGGAAGTGATATAGACCTAAGGGATGGCGAAAAAGATTCAACACGGGTAGAAATTGCTGACATACATGGGGGGTTAATTAGCATGAAAGTTAAGTATGATGCCGGTGTATGGTTGTCGAGATGTTTCTAGATAACGTGGACTAAATTATGGGAGAAGATCGAAGATCAAAAGTTGAGCAAAAATCATTGTGATAGATTGATCTATTAAACTGATGAGGTGGAAAAAACGTCAGCTTCGGGAACACTTGAGAGAATAAGAGTGATGGCGTCGTCACCCCCAGGTTTTATGATCTGCTTGAGACCTACAGAGATGGACTATCAATGCACTTGATCCTCAGCAAGATTAACCCACAATGTCCCAGTTTAACTAAATGACCTGAGAAAATTTTGGAACTCGCAAAGGAAGTGTCCCCACAAAAGTTCTTCATATGATCAGTTTGTGGCTTATGGAGGTCACAACTGAGAGTGGTTGTTTATGAAACAATATAATAGTTGTGAATATATGAATCAAGTGAGAATGGATTTAAGATTACTTGCCATTTAGATAGTTCACACAAATATTTCCGTAGTCCAGTTTGCTTCCTCCTCATTCCACTGTACTAATTCCGAGTCAAATCATAATCTTCGACCTAAGCTGACCTTGTGAGATACTAACGCGTTTAAAGTTGACAGCGGCCCAACAATGCAGATTGTACTTAACCTTGTTCAAACGAAACATAGGCTGCTCACCACGCGTGGCTCGGTTTATCAAGATTTTGAGCATGAAATTGACAACGGTGATTTGAATCATCATAGACAGGCGGCTGGAACTCCAGCTTCTTGAGTGCCCAGAACTTGTATTCGTTTAAAATATTGATTATTAAAATCTGTGATATGCATCGGTGGCATGAAAACATTCCGATACAGCTTTCTGAGTTGTTTTGCATGCTACTTCATTAAGTACGGAAACTTGGAATGTGCAAAGTGGCAGGTCGAATATTACCAATTAGCCTGAGTGACTGACTTTTGTCCAGGACTAGATTGGGCCAATCCTGGTGAGTTGTTGAGATGTGAAACTCGAGAAAATCCATTCGATGAATCTCAAAAGCATTGAAAGCAAACAGGATGACCGTATAAGTGAGCGCCAGAACGATTTGAGGAGTATGGGCGTTATATATCGATCTCTGGAAGGGAGACTGGAAGAGTCGATCACGCGTTTTCTATCTCAACGGGTCTTTCCTCACTGCAAATTAACCACGGTGTTCCGTCGATTAGCATGCTTGCTAACAACTATTTTGTCGTTCACCTTAGTGGATAAAGATGTCACAAATGTACGTACTACGTACTACGTACCAAATTGAACCACACAACTGTGATGCTAATATAGCGAACTTTTGAAACGAGACGGCAGCAGTCAGTTTGGAGGTTACCACCGTTAGAAATCGGTTCCGCGAATCCTTTTGCAGTCACCGCATAACTCGTCTGGTGACGGTCCGTCTATATTATTAAATTTTAAGTTCAGAGAACCGAAATATTCCAAGTGAGTCTTATGTGGATCGGAATAGAGTTGTGTACGATCGATACTCGAATCTATCCGCCTAAAAACAACTAGCTTTGATCCACATGTGTTTAGCTTTGAATATCACTCACGATCCCGATCGAATTATGGTTTCAGCCTTTTTCTTTGCGGTTGGTCCTTGCTGATCTCGTAGTAGTCAAACGGTCACGACTGGCGAGAATGTGCGAAATGCAGTGAACTTGATTAGTCTTCTAACCACTCTATTCAAACTCCTTCAAATTAGCTTGTGCTCCGACCCGCGTAACACATAATGGGATGGGCTGCTTTAACACGCAAATACGCAATCCTCTAGAGGCAGACAGGCAGCTTATCTGCAAAACGAGGGAACATAATGATGCCCGTGTCCTTACGGAAGCGTCAACAAATCGATTCAGGTGCACACTCTTCGGCTAGCCAGCTTATAAAGTGCATAAAATTCTGATTTTGTGTTGATTGTAGACAAACAATTGATTCATCTAGAAAGCCGCTGAAGAATCATGAGTTGCATGCCAAACAAACCCTTTCGAAGTGAGCTAGCCGAAAGGCTTATCTGATTGTGAAGGCTGTGATCAAGTGTGGGTGTTCAAGTTGGAAAAAAAAGACGGATACAGCCAAGATAAAATTCTGGACAGCTGTCTAGAACATGCGCTATAGTTGAGTTTTCGTGGAGCTCTATTGTTATAGGATGTGATGTTGAGATTTATGTACGGTCTATGGTCAATGGTATAAAGGATACCGTATAACAATAGATTATTTTTTATAAGCTCCTCATGAACGAACTCATTGGCGAAGAGAGAAAATATCTTGTCAAAGAGGATCCGTGAAAACCGCTGTGGGCCACCGTAGAAGATACATACATACAGAAGCAAGAGTCATTTTTTTCACTGGAAAACTGCTGGTCAGCAATTGTTGTTGCGTCATCAGATAGGAAGATAACGGTTCATCAAACTTCTTTCCATTCCACATAAGAGGCCAGACGTCGGCAGGTTCTCAAGAAGAATCAAGTCGTTATTGGCTTTCACGACGGATCTAAATGTACAGCTGTTGGTGTTCGTCGAGACAATGGCATGTTTCTTTTATGAGATCATTCCGTAGATTACAGTTTAAAAGAAAAAAGCGGTAGACGCATCGATTAGCGGAACAGGCTTCCTTATAACGTTGAACGATTAGTTCGGTAGAAACCACAATTCACTGCTGAATACCCCAAACTTCGCAACAGTAAGACTGCCGTCTCTGGTAAAAAGCGCGAAACGTCGAACAGTGAACTGTGGGCATACAATCATACTTGCCTTGAATGAAAAGAACTGGCAGGCGAATCCTACACTGGTTAGTGCTATCATAGGTTTAAGTATTCCTCTGCGGGTTAAGCGAAAACCTTTTTAGCTGGTGCCATTCTGTTCACTCGGTAAATTCAACCAAACTGTTTCCTAATATTAGGCGCGATTACATGTATAGTTGCTAGTATTCCACGAAGAATCTCAGCTTTTATCGGAGTCTTTAACTTAGGAGTGATTTTTGGTATGTAGTTTGAACATGATATTGCACTCTGTGAGTTGACTGCGAACGCAAGGGCTTGTCATAATGGTCGAGAGCTAGCTAATGAAAATATTAGTTATCGGTACTGGGGTTTTTTAAAGCATGTAATCCAATTACTTGGGGAGGATGGGTGGGTGGAAAAAAGAACACTTCTTGTCATTTTAGCTGGTGAAAGTTCGCGACTTGCCTTGCATGAAACAGTGATCAGCCTGATGTGACCTCTAGTGATGAATTTCGTTGACGTGGACACGTGCCTTGTACGTTGCCACGTTGCCTGATTCGCTGAGCCCTAACTGCATGGCCAGCAATGAGCTGGAAAAACCAACACCAGGTTTACAAACGATTCAATGCCTGGGTATGAAACAACCTAGATCCTGGACTGGCCTAATCGACTTCACGCACATGCCGGTTCGGAACTCAAAAACACGTAACATCTGTAAATTGTAAACGTCGTCTGATGTAGCACTGGTGATGATTGTTTTTGGGAGCATTTTGTTACGGGAATTCAGTCACCTGATTTTCATGTACCTTTCTGTTCTTTTCCTATTGTATGTCACTATGTCACTGCATGTGCTAGTTAATGGATGTATGTGATGGAGTAGACAGTGTTACAATGGCTCGTCCAACGGCGTGCAAATATGAATAAACACTGCATTTCAGTCGGTCTACTGACTACTGATAGTGAATTGAAAGAATCGGTCAATGGGTCAGGAAAACCTGATTAGTGGGCACATGCAAACTTTAGTGATGGCTGATTTTCTGATTAAGTTAAAATACATCAGTGTGTAAATGCAAATTTCGTGTTCTCTAGGGGAACATTTCATGAAAATGGAAAGCGATCTTGTCTCCGAGATCTTCATTCCCAAACTTGATGAAGTCCCGTCTGGTCGATCAATAGGCACTAATCGCAATTTCATGCGATGGGAACTGTCTGTCATTTTGTTCTGAATTTTGTAATAGGAACCCAACGTGTCGCATTGAGAACCAAATGTCATCTCTGAATTGCTGAACAAATGTTGTCTTTGATGTAACCCAGTTTGTGTGCAATCTGCTAATTAGTTTCGTAAATCCGTCCATGTGATATTGTTAAATTTTAGTACCTGGGTTAATAAAATATTGACTTTACTTAAAAAAGAATGAAACGAACATGACCCCGGAGAAAAATGCACGATCGACTGAACAAAAAACGGTCGGAGCCTTACGCTGAGCGTTGTTACACTGCTCGCTCCACAACTCTGGCCGCGCAAAACCAAAAGTTAATGTTCTATTTCCTGCCAACTTTGCTCAGACTACTGATTGTTTTTTGCACAAGTCCCCTCACAAACATGTCAAAATATTGATTTATTCACAAGTTGCAGATCGAATAAAAAGAATGATCAAAAGCTATGTTTTTAATTTAATCAGATTCTGATTGCCGCACACAGAACATGGAAAATGTGGTCGTGGTCAGTGAAATCTGACTGTCAAAGTGCCACAAAAGTCATTCCACTGTTTGACAAGCCTAAAGCACAGAACTGACCAATCTAATAGACGACGTTGGGAAGTAGGCAACCGATACAGTCAGCTCTACTGTGTGTGAGGGGGTGAAAAACGGGCTCATCACTGAGAGAAAAACATAATTAACCCGGAAACTCGCTATTTCAGAGCAAAATCCAAGTCACGTCCGCACAGGGGAGCGATGTGAACGTGAACCTGTCGTTAACTCTAACATACAGTCTACCATGGCCTCGCCCAAGTTTAACCAAAAGCGTTTTCACACAGTTCACCGGTTACTATGGTTGCCGATAAGATAACCGGTCCAATAGAGCGTAATGCGTAGAACATTTGAAGTTGTGGTCGATTAGGTTGGTTTACTGATGCACCCCGGCGTGAACTCCATTCGGATGAAACGTACATAGTGGAGATGACCTACGAAAATTGTTAGACTGTAAGGGATTAGGCAACAAACACACGCATAAACAATCAACTGGCCAAGCAATGGGACACTTATTAACCGACCTTTAATGAGCATGTGAAATAAGAACGGTTAGCAGTTGGATTGAACGACTAACATGTTGCTGTTGGGGATCACCAGATGATTGGTACATACTGCACGACAAAAATGCTCACCCACATTAGAACTTGACCAATAGCCGATACCGAACACTGA
>QNGE01005544.1:1682-32415 GCA_008508345.1 Paragonimus westermani
AACAGTCTCGCTCTGACAACTCAGGAATGGGCTTGGGACACTGTAAATGATTTTGAACGCTGTGTCGGGCGTGATCTGATGACTCGTGTCGATCAGGTGCGATCCGACAGCGCTCGAGATTGTTTTCGTCATGCCATTACGTAGTCATTTCGGAAGGTGCTCACGGATCCTGTCTGACAATCGCCGAGTAGTTTTTCCAACGTAACCGGCTTGACAACAGCAGGCGAGAGAATAAATACAGAATGACGAAGAATACTTCGGTAACCTAACGTTCAGATGTGACACCCATACCGGCCAGCTCTTAAATGAGATGATCATTCGTACAGCATGGTAGGTCTTGGCCAAAGCATTTGTAATTGTATATGCCTGATGAGAATTACCGAAAACAGCTGTTTGCAACCTTGACTTTTTATGAATACTCTGGGTATATTGAAGAAAATAAGACACATTTGCTAGTTTGAAAATGACTGTAAATGAAATTATTCCTGTAAAGCTTGTGAAACGTTAGTTTCTAATTTTTAGCCTCATTTTATCAGACAATCTCAACAGTGTGATAACAGGTATACAATCTTCCAAAAAACGATAATATCCGTAAGAATCTTCAACCAGAAATATTCGTTTTGTCAACTCTGTACAAACTCTTAGACTATGTGTTCTTTCGTGTACAAAGGGAAAAAGGTACTAAGCAACTTGAAGTAACCGTACACGTTTCTCAGTATGAATGGTAAGATTAACAACCATTTTCGTTCTGTTTTATTAAATTTAATGACAGAGTGGTTACCGTCGTATAATAAACTGGGTGAAATGAATGTTGAGGTTGACTCACCTGCTTTGTTGCTGTCTGCTTTTTGTGTTGTAGAACGAGCAAGATATTTTCCTTCCTAATTTCATAAACTAATAACACGTGGCAACGTTCCCGCGTTTGTCATTATAGCCTTATCAGGTTTCTTGATTTGTTTTAGTCAGTAGCTTTGACAAACGCCAAATTCGAATGGTATACTCGTTGTATGACAACTTTCTTGCCTGCATAAATCTTTGTGTACGATCCAGCTACAGTGACACCAGGAACGTATAAATATGCGGAATACTGATAAGTAGTTGAAGAGTTTGTTTAATCTAAAGTGAACATCACCTGTATTTTACAGCAGTCTTCGCATTCAGATGGACTTCCTACTTGGCCCCCAACTAAAATAGACACAATGTTCAAACTTCATTCTTGGTTGAATTCGTCAGTAGTGTGCACCCTCTGCCACGACTGGGCCTCAAACTCTGGCCAACCGTTCATAAAGCAACCACGTTGACCACTGCATCACTGATCCTACACTGAGCTCGAGTGGATTGTCGTATACAAACTCTCATTCACCATAGGGCTTCTTTCCGAAGTGTCTGTTGTAAAAGTCCACGGAAATGTGAAAACATACTCAGGTGTAACGAGCGTTCATTTTTTTATGATAAGCGAAAGACGTTCAGTCAACAGCATAATGGGATGAAAATGCCATAGACAACCTTCTCAGAAAATGACTTTTTGTGTACGAACATGTTCCCGGAAGTTATAGAGAGTCAGACACATTTACCTCCGCCTGACTTTAGTTCAGTTCACTGGAGAGCATTTGCAGTTGAAAGGAATAATTACGTGTTGTTTCAGGTGCCCTTTCGTAAACAAGCCGCGGTGATATCTGAAGGACGATTTAACTTGTTCAATGGGGATTCAGCATCAACACACGTAGAAGTAGCAAACTATAACACACTGAAAACTGCTGCCAGCAAACCAGCTGTATTCTGGAACAGACTGTTTGACAAAGACATTGCTATTAACCGCCCAGTATCTGATGACATCATTCAGCTTTGCTTTGGCAGAGGCTGTTACAAGGTCTCCAGATTCCGCAGGATTTTCCGAAGAGGACCACCATAATAACTGTATGGGTGTGATACTCAGAATTAGGAACTTCGAATAATCCTAGGAATCGTACTTGAATTGAAACCTCCCACGCAAGTAATAAGAAGACCCGGTGCTGGTAGCAGTAAGCAATTGTTACTCATGAATTGAGACGCCGAATTTATGGATGTACAACAGTATCAAAGAAATCACAGCCTGTCACTGGCTGAGCTTATTAGCACATGCAACATCATAAACTGTATGTTAATTGGTGGAATACGGAACAGATGAATTGGCAAATAACGGAAGGCACAACACTGAGACTGTTCGTCCAATCCTGATGTTGTATCTTTAACAGGATATTTGGATTGGCTGTTTGTCAGATCTTCTGTTGCATCGCGGTTTGGATAATCGGTGAATCGATATTTCCACCACAACCTTCCCCTCTTCTAGAGGCCTCCGCATTCATGTTTGCCAATCGTTCTGATCTTCTCGGGGCATCGAACTCTTGCAGTACAGGGTGTTCTGATTCCTCCATGGCCACTTTTTCAGTGCTTCGAAAATGGATTTGGTCAGTGTGTCTCCGATGAATGGTGGCATCATGCAGGTCAGTAATTTCTACCATTGTGCTGCCTAGCTGGCGAGTGATCAATCCTTTGGCATGTCGCAAATCGTTTCCACGAAAATATATCACACCCGTTGAATCTACACACTGAAGTGATGCTCTTAGTCGCCTTGATTTAAATAGCACCGCTGGGCTCTCCTTCGTTGTGCAATGGGCTGCGTTCCTGTACTGAAGCAGAAAGTTATCGAGAAACACATCCAGTTCAGCAAATGTTTTAGGATTAGTGGAACTCACGGCACTTTTGAGCGTTTTCACCAGATTTTCCGCGGCCCCGTTTGAACATGGATGTCTAGGCGCCGTTCGCAAGTGACGACACCCGATGCTGTCAAGCCACTGTTTCATTTCAGCGGAACAAAATTGTGACCCGTTGTCTGTCACCAACACCTGCGGAATGCCTTCGCGACTGAAACATTTACGAAATGCTTGCATGGTAAATGCCGTGGAAGGTGAGGTTGTAATAAATACTTCTGGCCACCGTGAGTATGAATCAATTAACACCAGAATGTGATAGTTACCGATAAGTGGTCCACAATAGTCTGCGTGCACCCGTTGCCATGGTACGTAGCTGTCCGGCCAAGGTGTCCAATTCTTCGGCCTTGTCTTTATTTTGTGGAGGCAGGAGTGGCAGTTCATTGCAATGCTCTTGATATCCGAGTTTATCTCCGGCCACCAACACGTCTGTCGAGCCAGGGATTTCATTTTCTCCACGCCCAGATGACCTTTATGCAAGTCGTCTAATACCGCCTTTCGTAGCGGTGGTGGAATGACCAATTGATCTCTCCGACACAGCACACCATCAGGTTGTATTGACAACTCCTCTCGGTTCTGGAATAATACTGGGTGTTTCTTCCTAATATTTGACGACCAACCCTTGGTCATCGCGGTAATTACCGTGCCATAATAGTTTTTAGTTGTCTTGATCAGGTCCTCTCGGCTTATTGGAATAGCTGGCGAAGCAAGCAAACAAGCTTCAGCGGCTGAAAAACTGGAATACCGTGATAAAAAATCCGCCTGAGGAATCTGTTTACCAGGACGATGAACGATTTCATAGTCGTACGCTGCTAGAACTAAACTCCATCGCTGTATCATTGCCGCTGATGATTTGGCAATTGATTTGTGGGGGTCAAATAAATACTGTAGAGCTTGATGATCGGTAACAATCTTGAATCTAATACCGAACAAATATTTATGCAGCCTCCTGACAGCCCAGTAGACTGCTAACGCCTCCTTTTGTGTTTGTGAATATCCTTGCTCAGCCTTATTCAACAAACGTGATATGCAAATGATCGGATATCCCTCCTGTTCCAACACAGCACCAATGCCAACATTGGATGCATCTGTGATCAGCGTAGTAACTTTAGACATAGTAAATGGGGCTAACATCGGCCTTTTAATCACAACTCGTATTAATTCTCGCAGAAGAATTTCGTCCTTTTGAGTCCAAGACCATGTTTCTGCTGACTGAACCGCAAATAATGGTTGTGCTTTCGTCGAAAAGTTTGGGATAAAACGAGAATAGTATTGCAAACATCCCATTATTGATCGCACCTCATCCTGGTGTCTTGGTGGTGTAACGGTAACTGAGGCTCTGTACCGGTCGGGGTCCGGCCTGTATTCTATATCACATATGGTAAAACCAAGAAAACTCAGCTCTCGCACTTGGAACACGCACTTAGAAGGCTATATGGCTATGTTCTTATTCCTGAATCGTTCCAGAAGTGAAAGTAAACACATATCATGCTCCTCTGCGTTTATTTACTGAATCATCCGAGAGTAGTTGTGCAGACCCATCACTAAATTTTGACGCCTCATAATTTGACTGATGAACAGTCGGAGATGTGGTTTATTTTAGGTTGAATATCCCCAACTTTTGATTACTACTTCCACATTCAGATAGACTTTCTGGTCTGTTTTCAAAAGAGGATGGCTGGAAAGTCGACTGATTTTCAGGATAACAGCCAAATATGAGTGCCTTTCAACTTTAATTTTTATGATGCATGGGAGAAGCACACAGATTCAGTGCAAATATCCCGGTGGGCAGTGGTTGGTGTCATTGGCAATTCGTTGAGGTACACTGAGTCAAAAAGAACACGCTTACCATATACCACCGTGTTAAACTTTTAACGAACGAATGACTTCTAAATGTGGTTGGATTAATCATTTTGGAATTGAAAGCGGGCGATCAAGTTTATGGTTTAATCAGACAGGTGGCAGCATCAGCCAGCAGCGAGCGGATACGATAATACCAAATAGTAAACTACTAGGGGAAAATGAGGGCGTTTTTGATAAAATGCAAAGTGATTTATTCAGGGATAAAGAAGTCAAGAGGAATGGGAGATAAAATCGTCACATGAAAAAGAGTCATTGAGTACATTGCGAAGATACTTATTCCTACCATTGGTTGTTTCGTCGCCGATGGCGTACACACATCTATCGTGGATGGTGATCCGAACAGACTATATTGTTCCTTGATGTAGGAAAAAAGCACATTTCCTAGGTGAGCGTGATTCTTTGAGAATGTTATAAAGTGAACTGTAGTTAAACAAATCAGCGAACATGGAATTTAGAAGCTTCCACAAACTAACGGCTGATGACAAATGTGCTGCCTTAGAATCGTAATGAACGTGACAATTTGAGCTATTGCAGCAGACGTGAAAAACATAGTAGCAGAAATTGGCGATTATTTTTTTTGCTTTCGCTTTTGCATTTTCTGGATGTGCTTTTCGGTCTCGTAGGTGCTGCTCCATCTGGATTTGGCGTTGATGTGATGAACCAGTTGTGGTCCAGGAAGGTAAAAGCTCGTTACTAGTGTCTACGAATTAGTTCTAATATAGGTCGTTTCCGCAACTCTTAATCCGTCTCTTAGACGAACACAGTGAAGAGGAAAGATGGCACAACACTTGGGATTTCAACATCGTCTTTTGGAAAGTCTCAGTTAGAAACCCTTCAATTATTGTCCAGCCTATTACAACGCCTTCCTGTCATACTGCTCATTGGAGCCTGGTGGTCATATCTTGTGTGAGATTCATTTACCTAAAAGAGTACGGTGTGAAATTAAAAAAGTACTTCAAAGCTGCAATCAGTTTCCAGCGCACAAGTATTGTTGAGGCTGGGTCAACTGTACATGCATCAATGACATGTGAGAAGCGAGCTTCGCCTGACGTACAAAATGTTGCACTGACCACTACATCCTCCAAGACATATTCTTACACTTGGTCTTAGTCACTGTCCTATGCGTCACATACTGAAGACGTAACACCATATGAGTCGCCAGAACCACCAGCGGCATTCTTCTGGTGTGAGGGTGTATCCATTCTGGAACACCCTTTTCGAACCTGCCTTGACCGAAGGCGAGCACCACTTGGGTACGATTCCCTCAAGTAATCCTAGCCTATCTACCAATAATCTGTTATTGGTCAAGAAAGCTAACTAGATTTTTGGATTACACATCAGACTATTTGGACGCTCTCACTCAAATTGTTTTACCATTATGTTCAGTTCGCTAGTACGCCCTCATCTTAAGTTAAACACCCAAATTTGACTTCCTTATTTCTCGAGTGGCGTTGTGCTCATTGAACAGATGCAACCCAGAACAACACAAAGGGGTACAAGACTACGTCTTCTACTCTACCGAGATAGCTTGCACAAATTGGGGCAGTACTCTGTGGGCAACCGGCATAACATGGGCGACTTGATTTTAATATGTAGAATCGTACGTCATCTCGGGCATCCTTTAGGGAAACTACTGGTACTCGCGAAAGCACTCTTAAAAGTAACTCTCTGAATCTACACCATCAAATGAGCCGTTTTAGTTTCAGAGAACACTCACCTTTTTTCTATGCCCAAATCATGGACCAGAACATTCATAAATGCGTCATCAGTAATTTGACTCAAGCGAAGACGACGCACATATTCGTGACACTAAATCGAGTATTCAGTTGACATGGTTGACAGAATCATTGCGATAAGATGAAAATACTGTTGAATTTTCACGGCGAATGCCAACCAACCGTTGTTTGCTGTATGTCGCAGTGCGACTGTTATATGCTTGCTGGCAGCGATTGAGTTTCTAGTCGGATTCTCATCGTCTGATTTTCTTTGTCGCAGCCTTTCCGTTGTTGACATTCTGACACTTCCGATTTGTCTATTTTTTATCAACTGTTCAACACAGAATCAGATATACGTAGACTACCTCAGTCTACCCTGATCTCTAAAGTTCCTATGAGTTCATTCGGTGAATGCCTTTGTGTAAAAACTGCATGCATATATTTGTGACACATTGCCAAGTCTCTGAACAGCGTTAACATCTCAGCAACTCTGATTTGGTGTTCGAATTAGAACACTAGTTTTTGCAAGCTATTATCTTCTGCTAAGGCGTGCCTGTTCTACACCTGAGTGCCAACGTCTGAGCTACCTTTCTGTTGGAAGAAGTTCCACCTTCCACAAAAGTTGTCTGGTTTTTAGGATGTTCTCGAAGAATGCTTTGGTCATCTGTGGTCCCTAGTCGTCACTGTACACTGACCTCCTAACAAAACTCTCAGCCACGATCGATCAAGAGGCACACATCAAACTCGATCAGGTTGTGGACGATTTCTAACGGCGAGCCTCAAGCACGATTCTACTATGATCCAGCAGCACGAGTGAGCCACCAGTAAGTTCAAGCCACCTCTTTCAGATCAGACGCCGCAGCGCTGACAACTCTAATGAGATTCAGTAATTCGGAACACCCTCCTTTCCAAAGTCGCTACTGAGGTGCGTAGGCTTATCACAAATTTTGTCCAATTCAGCAAAGCCTACACCAGCGGTTCAGAAAGGTCGGATACAGGGGGGGAGTTCTGTCAGACACGGTCAAATGATAGAGGCAAGTTGGCATCAGTACCGAAGTCCAGGCAACCGATGACAAGTAATTCCGTTGATATATTTCGAATTTTGATGACCACCTTCCAGGTTAACGCCTTTGATCACCAGAAGTTCGTTTGTTCACCTCAACGGTCGTTTGGCTCGCCTTCAGCTGGATACAGTCTCTGACATCCCGATGAACTTCGAGAGACTCTGGCGAGTTCTGAGTAGCTCTGCTGTCCACCAGAATTCCCAGACAGCTACCAGATCATGCGATGGCTCAATGCAGTTGGCTGAACAGCTGCACTGCTCGGTGTCATTCTGCGGCACTAAAACTGAGAGAACGTATGACGTCCTCAGCTCCAATCTCAACTTTATCGAGTCTCATCTGTTTGGTCTTCTTGATGTCCGACTCTGGGACATTCGTAACCGGATGTGGTATACCACCGCACTCGAAAGTATTTCCGAACATGTCACTTAGCAGGTATTCCCCATGCTCCAATGTGGCATTGGTCTAGCATCCGGCACCCAGGCCATGCTTCAGCTTTTGCAATGACAGCTGAACGGAATTCCGACTCAAACGACCAGTTTGCTACGCAGCTCAGTCACTCGTAGACTAAGGGTGCAGAATTTTCATCGAAAACCATCACAAGGCTGAGACAGATGTAGTCATTGCTGTTCTAACCGACGAGGACGATGTAAACCGCCAGTTTTATCGTGCTATTCGCAGAATCCTGGTAACTGACGCGCACATTCGGGGTGCTACCGCACTGTACCCAAACCTTAGCCGATTTAACACTTTCGTACAGACGAAGTGGTTCACTGTTCCAGTGGGCGAGCTAAATGGGTTATATCGGCAGCGTTGCTCATTGATAGTGGTCGACTTCTGTATGACGTTCCGCAGCTATGTCGTTATCCCAGATCTATTCGGCTCACCGTCCTCCAGTAATATTATTTTGGCCATCTAGACGCCAACGTGATGAAAGTGATTGTGCGCGGACACACATACTGGCCGGGCATAGACTACTAATTTGAAGACTTGGTCCGAAGGGGTTAGGGGTGTCAACCAGCAGTCGAATTACCGGCCCGGTAGAATTTTTTCATGTGACACGCACCTAAATTACCATGGCCACTACCTCTACATTGCTCGTTTATCGGGGTTCTTCCACCTCGTTCCGGTTGACGTCTTCTCTGGCAACGTCCGCAGTTACCATCAACATATTGCACCAACATTTTAATCAATGCAATCTTCCGAACGTGTCAGAGAGTGGAAGGCAGTTAACCTCGGCGCAATCTGATAGCCCTTGCCGGTGCACCAACATATATCTCGTACTGCCTCCACCATAGTACCCATAATCCATCAAGCAGGTTATGAAGTTAGCTGATACATTCTAATGAACGCTCCCGAAGCTTCACGGGGGTAGGTCAATGACGGGGCCCTCCAAGTTTTCCTCTGTGTGCACCAAACGAGACCGAATTCTGTGACACACGATGGCCGTTCTTTAACTAAAACCGTGAAGGTCACGACTTGTGCAGTGTCCTTTACCCACCCATTCCCACAGACAAGGCAGTGTTGCAGCCCACTGGAATATCTTTCTGTGATTATTCCTCCATTGTGGCATACTTATTCTTTCGTGTGTACCAAACTTCCGGCGGAATGTTAACGAAGGTTCCAATTTCCACAGTGAATGTCTATTTTTCAAAACCTTCTCCGAAACACTTAATAATCTTTGGACTGTGATCTATTGCGCTACCATGGTCATACACTACCTTTTCTATAATTTGATTCAATCTCCCTTAACTGTAATTTATACTCCAACGACCTCTAATACTGCTGAAGCGAACTTCTTTATAGGCATTTCCCTTTTCTCTATGATTGTAGACTTCCTAGAAGCTGTTAACGTACAGTGATCCCGGTAAAAGCTGGTGAGAACGCTGTTGGTATACTTATCGATCCCACAAATAAAGCCTGCTCTCGCAACACTATTCTCAATGTGGAGTGAGAGTTTTTCAACGTCCTCAGCAAACCAGAAAAATCGCTTGCTCCTAAATAAACTTTGACATGCGAAACCCAACTGTTTAGTTGATATTTGATGTTTATGAACCAAATATAGAGTAATAGCTTGGTGATTTCACTGTTTCACCGTTTCAGTGAAACAGGAAATAATAGTTTGTTCAAAACACGTCACTGACCTAAAAGTAAAGAAATTAGATCAATATCGATATACACTATAGATTTCTTGAGGTTACACGGTACAAAATAATTAAAAAAGGCACACCAAAGTTACAATTGCCATTTTATGCTGTTAGGGGGAGGGGAATGTAAGAATCCGTAGCTGCTTTTCTCCACGCAGTTTGCATACATTCTCGGGCCTGCCTATAAACATTAGTTGCATGGTTTCACTTGGGTCGGGTCCGCCACATTTACAGTAAGACTTGGTTATTAGTGTAACTGTTTTGGTGGCACCGCATAAAGTTCTAACCCATTTGAGGTGATTATTTATATGTTGACATCCATCGATCTCAGATCACACAATCTGTAAATCCGAACCTGTTCGTGCTCTTATATCAGATGGAGAGGAGATTTTCAAGCATATCAACCATCTGGAATCAAAGTTCAGGATAGACAATGGCCAGTACCTCTATTGTCAGTAACATTGCAGAAAGTTGAGTCACGAGTAAATCCTCAAGTCCCAGGTCACCAATACAAATTCGGCCACTTGAATTATAGTACATTTAAGGCAAATTCAGTGACAAACCTCGTTATAATAAGAGCATTACTACGGTGGTGAACAAACATAACAGGGCATCGGAGTTCCAAACACCGTTTGTCTCACCATGAACTTGCAGGCCATCAAAGTTGGGCAAGCAACAGCACTTGTTCAGTTATGACCCGAATGATGCATTCATGCTTTGCTGAGTCCGCTTTCGTACCCACCTGTACAATGACACGTTCATTTACACCTGTTTATGCAAATTGCTTCATCTGCTATGCCGATGGTAAACACAAGTACCTCACAGATAATCAGGAGGTCGGATCAGTATGCTCGCAGCACACAAACGTTTTCGTATGACATATAATGACTAATTTGACTAGTAACTAGCTAACGAGGGAATGTTCTCGAAAGTAATGCCCCAGCATCTCAGGGTGGAATCCCATGTAAAATAAGTTGGTGGTATCCATTCCACGATTAGTCTGATTCAATTAATGAAGCTAAAAGATTTCGACAAAAAACTGTCACTACAAGTAGCTTACTATGCATCACCTTTGACTTCAGTCTCACACACTGTATCCGGTGTAAACCTGAGGGTAGAAGACTGGAAGATGCTTGAGTGAAGGTCACTGTGGTCCAACCGGCTAACGTTGGTTAGTCAGATGCTACACCGGCTTGAAAGTGAAATTTTTATCTCTCGGAAAGAAAAAATATAGATACTAAAAAGATAAGATCAAGGGTGAGGAGAAATATGCTAAAAATATAAGTGAAGAATTACAGTATAGGAGTACGTACCAATACTTTTTAATTAGAAATAAGAAAAACGAAAAGGTAAGTTGGGAGGAGAATCCGACAAATCGTTCAACACAAAATACACCAACGAAACTGCACAAGAGATGGCAGGTCACCAGAACTCAGGTTTCTGAAATCAAGTTTAGAACACGTAAACACCTGCACAAATCCGGTGTGGAAAAATGTGTAAGTTTATCAGTTGTGGATCATGCGAGACACAGTATGGTCAAAATAATTGGGCTGATTTAATGGTTAGCTCCGACTTACTAACGATTGCAAAATAATTGACTGACCCCATGTTTTTGTCCTGGTTGTTCTGACTGACGTCTTTGGCAAGAAACTGATCGATTTACGGACTCTGAGGCGATCAGATGACTGTAATCAGCTTCAGTAATCAGACAGGGGTATGAATCCCGTGCCGGGTCGGTTAGCCGGGCATGTGACCAGACAAACAGGAAAACTGACAAGCGCAGGACTCACCTCAATCGGGCAGAGACTGTTGTGTTTGTACATGTAGATGTATACATTCACCAAAGCTGGATTAAAAACGGCAAACAGTCGCAGTCGATTTCATTGTGTTAGGGCGGACACACGCACGTAACCTGGGAGGCCAGAGCGTTCATTGTGAGAAGAAAGGTATACACTTACGAGCTCTTGTCACAGCAGCTGGGCAACTGTCAATGAACGTTCATTTAAGGCTAATGTGAAGTCCACCAAAGCAACATTTGTCACCTGAGCAATTGATAAGCTGCATAAATGAGCGCGGGACCAATAAAGACGATTGCCAAGTGAGAAGCAATGCAAAGAAACGAAACAATACAGTAGAGCATGATACTCTTATCTCACTTTAGACCATGCAGGCCTGGGCAATCCCGTACATTGATTTGTCCTCTTGATACGTAACGTTAGCTCGATATTGCAGTCTGCCCGTCGACATGATGTGCATTTATAGCTGACCGATAAAACGCATGGTCAGCATGGTCAATTTAACCATGAAAACATACGATTGCTCGCAAAACCCACACACGATGGATTGCCGTCTAATTCCATGCCAGATCAGCTTGACGTCGTATTAGACGATGCGTATTGGAAGTCAGCCCCCAATTTCTGTGGAAGTTATCTTTCCTTTGCACACAAACTGAAAATGATCGACCACTTTCATGGTCTGCCATGAAGGAGATCTTTACAAGCAGCCCATGAGAATAGAAAGTTTAACAGCGAAAGGATGTAACCCGTGTTTCTGCAGGCCTGTTGCTTGGCAGATAGAACTTTTCACTGTCCTTGTAGCATTTATTCACATATCCTGAATTCAGTTCCCCGGACGGTGCAGTCCCGATAAAACCAACCACGTTCAAACAACTATCCACCATTTCGTTGGTGATCACTGTAAACATGCGCTTTCAGTGTCTTTTTTCTGATAATGGCCGTATGAAAAAGAATGAATAACGCCCATGAGGACTGCCAACCATGTCATTTGAGAACGCATATTTTGACAAACAACTATTCGAAGATCGTTCAAAGTTGAGTACCCGTCTGTTGATCATCGATATTCACGAATTTAAAATCACAGGCGATGAATTGTTTTCCGTTTGCACTCTCTTTCGCAAAAGCGTCCGCATGAAACAGAACTTGTCTTCTACATTCTTGTGACCGTTCTTCGCTAATCTGAAATTAGGTTTACGATTCTTTCCATTTTAAACCATCTATTGTGAAAAGTGTATTCCTTCCTAAACTATACAATACGACGTTTATAACATTTGATCCGAGTTGAACGCCAAAATAAATAACTAAGTCGGGCCATAACAGCACTCTGCGATTGTGGCGCCTGGCCGTTTTGCATACATGATATCCTTCGGATATGAAGTTTGTTAATTGCAGTTTATAAAGTATTGGCTATGTGAGGCGGCAACACCATGTGAGCAGTGATGAGCTTTGACGACGGATGTTAACAGCGAGCCAGATCTCAGTATACGAAGTAATCTTACACCTTCGGATAAAGTGGCTCGAACATGATCTACGCGTACCTGCCCAGCGGTTACCAAACTGCGTTTTAGTTACGTTCGTTTTGAATGACAGCTAGGAGCAGTCCGATGGACAACCCATAACTTTGGTATATGGAGGAATTCACATCAGACAAGGCTTATATTAATCATTTCTGACTTGTGTTCAAAATTTCAGGCGAGGCAGAAGAATGTAACTAAAAGCTCAAGTCCGCGATGAATATTATTTTATGCTAGTCGCCATACTCACTGGTCACCGATACACGCAAATTTCCTGTTCCAAAAGAAGGAAAGCTCTAAAAACACTCATATGCGTTGTGTAGTATGGATAACAAAATTTATTTCATTGTTGCACACCGTGTTCTGCTCTTTATAACCATTCTCACAGGTTATTAACCAAACTTACATCATAGTTTGAAATGGTACTCCTCCTGTCCACCGATCTGTGTTCAGTATGTACACTCATGATTAAAAACGAGCAAGCTTGCTCTCTACGTTTGACAGGTCTGGACAAAACACATGCGGGAGCAATTACCAGCATTCAGGTGACACAAACCACAGTTGGATTATAAATGGTTACCACAGATAACTCTCTCTCTCTCTCTCTCAAGCGCATTTTCATCTGCATCGATTACGTGCTCCCCATGTCCACTCCGTATCCCTTAGACTGAATACCAAAATTAATTGAATGATCAGTATGATTTTTCTCCTATGAACGTCAGCGATTTTATTTTTATGCACGGCAATACCCGGCCGGCCCAACTTTCTGTGTCTACCTTTACTGCACCGACGCCTTGTTGCCTTGTTCTTGAAAAGCCTCCTAATGCGTTCATGTTTTATCGGCTGTCACAATTGCAAAAGCCTCAGACCCAGGTACGAAAGTGCCCGTAATTCCGTAGTCCTCAAAACCACATAACTAATGTGACCCACAAAGGTGTTTTGAGGAAGTTAAATCAGGTGATGGAGGGGCTAAAGTAAGCAGTCGGTTGTACGAAATATTTTGGAAACCCGCGTAGGGCTAACCCAGTTGGTAGATGTTTTGGCATTTCCGAACATTCGGTAATTCTGACCGGACTTTTAAAAGTAAACGTTGGTGTGACATTAACCATTGATGATGTGTTTATGGAAGTTCAAAACGCTTCCTCTAGTTGACCGGATGCCAAATCACAGGACTGAATCTACACCACTCTCAAATTTCAGAACGTTGATAGCAGAAGATTTCGCGTTAGAAGTTTTGCAAGCGTGTTTTTATGTTCAACTGCCTGAGGTGAAATCATGAATCATCAGCCCGCGTTCCTGATAATAATTGATCACCCAACGTTTTCGCCCTTGTCAACATAACCAGCTAGATGGAAACATATTTGATCAGGGAGATTAATGAAGATCAAAGTCAGGGTTGAAAGGGAAATGCCAACTGGATAAATAGCCCATAGTTAGTAAAGGTCGTGTAAGCGACGTGAGCAATAGTAACAGAATACCGATATTTTAATTCACCGTGGGTGAGTGAATATTAATCCCGCGAACATACTTAAAATTACAGTAAGCTTGAGTGGAGGCAACCGACGTTGTGCACATAATCGATTCGAACGAGCTGAGTTGTGAAACCAGCCATGACCGTACTCTTTCGTCAAGGTTATCTCTATGCTGAGTGGTCTCGTGGCAGCAACATCAGCCGTCACCACACGGTCGAAACCCAACTATCATCTAGGTCAGAACGGCATGAAAATAGTCAGCCGCAAAATGCGATCCAGTATTGAGAGTACAGAAACGAGTGATAGGTCAGCGACAGTATGTCAGACTATAGCGTAGTAGATGACCGGTACTGGGTATCCGGAAAGTGGAAAAGCATACGTTTCCCAAGGAGTCTTTCGGCTTTCCGATATATACGGTTCACGTAGTTTCCGGTGCGTATGAAGATTGAGCTGAAGAACCTTGGACAGTTGGACTACTATAGAAAACCGTGAAGAACTCGACGTAAAACAATTCTGAAATACGGTAGAAAAACTGCCTTTTCAAATATTCAAACAAACCAAGGAGCCAAAATTTTAAAACTGCGTTCAAGTCAGTGCTTCATCCACAGACCCGCCTAAATTGCGTTCTCCAAAAATCGGCTAATTCAAACGCACATCGTCGGGGTCAACAAATTTTGAATAATCCTTAATTCGGAACACGTCCACAAGGCTGCGGAGCGGTAGGTCAATGAAAAATACTCTATATGAGTGAACTGGAACTTACAGCCGAACAGGAGCATTTTGCAGTATTGATGATAATACAGCGAAACCAATAGCTCTGGATGAGAGACAGGTATGTTGCATGAACATGATGACAGGAGTCCTGTTGGGACGGCACCAAAAACCTCTCTGTTCAGTGAATAGGCACTGGATTTCATAGTGCCTGCATGTAGGTGTTCACATTAAAGATCAATGTGTTACCTGCTAACCTAGCCATCAAACGCCCTGGAAAATGGACAGCAACAAGCAACCGTTGCAAGAATGATTTTAACTAGGTCGATACGGCTAGGAATGACCCGTGATGGACAAGAAATAACGAGCTCACGTGACCATTTATCGACTGGGTGTAGGCACGCAAGAGCACCCGACAAAGAAGAGAAAAGAACAGAAGGTACGATGTGATGAAGACTATGCTGGTGTTGTGATCGCAAAAGATGGTTGGTGTTAGTAGTTTGTTGCACGAAATTCAGTACGAGTTAAATGTGGAAATGGAGAACAACGACTGCGAACACTATTTTGCATGAATGACCTATGTCCGCATCAGTTGGCGGCAATGTACTGTCAATCTGTTCGGTGACGCGTCACACAGTGTGTATATGCAGATTCTCAATAGTCGCTTCTGCTCCATCAACCACCGGGCGTTGAGACTTATTCTTTAGTCCCCACCCGTACGATTCACGCCATGCCAGTCAAAAACGAATGTGTTACACAACACCGCTACTAATGATGCTCACTCCGATCCTTTCAGGCAGCCATCTCAGTAAACATCTTTGGACAATAACGGTAACTGTCGTTAGCAATGTAATGTTCGGTCCAACCTCGTTGAGGTTAAGCACTACTTACTGGTTTGGAGATTAACTTCAATCCGGTGGGCGGTGCACTCCATACTTAAGGTTAGTCACGAGTAGTCGCCCGCGGGAAAATGAACCAGTCACCATATTAGCGTTCGGTTTACACATTGTCAGGTGGATGAAATGGCAGACGGCTGTCATGTTCAGGACAAATTAATGAAATCGTTATCTACCAAACTAGATGATGGAGAGTAGTTTCAAATGACCCATACTTTCTGAGGGCATCGAAGCTGCTGTCCAGATGCTCAATATCGACTCGCACACAATCTATTCTAGAGTGGCCCTGACCTTAGTTTTGTTTAAAGCATTCTGTTCCCTTAATCTAATTCATCAGAACGGCAAGAAGACAAACGTTGCAGCATGTTAACATTTCGATTTATCTCATCAACCGCATACTAAATACAGACAGAATATATAACAAAGAAGCGTGGCAACAACAGTTGAACAGAGTGAATTTCGGGTCAAAAGACCGCTACCAAGGGGAGGTGGACGGTGTGTACCATCAACTCGTGCACACAACACTGGCTTTCTCTGTCTGATGAACACAGCTTCACTGATGGCCACAATTTTGGGGGTTAGGTGCCGTAGCAACACAATAATTTTTTTACTCGTCTTGATGCCTTTGACAAATCAACTGGCCGACTCCTCTCTGATGCACCCGTACTCTCGACGACCTCTTCACTAAATGTATATTCTATATTAATACAAGACACTCTTTTGAATGTAAATCTGTGTGTACTCATTCATACACAACCTCAGCTCTTCCCTACTTGGCCTATTATTTTTGAGACAAACACAGAACTGTCATGGCATCATAGAAACGGCTGACCTGTAGGTAATCAGACTAAATATTTATTTGTTGTAGCTTTTTTTGTCACACTATAAACACAATTTGACAACTGTGATCATGCACAGGGACGAGTGTGAGAAAAATGAACACGATTCTGGCCGAGCAAAGCAAATTCAAGCCCGATTCCACACCGGAAAATAGTATGCTGGTACAAAAATGAATTGTAAAACAGCTCCGTATACTCCAGTTACATGGTCAATTAGATTTAATGAAGTTAAAACCAATTGGAAGTCAAACGCCACGTCTGGGAGGCGCACCAAAAATACACAAAGAAGGTGTCCCATTACGCCCCATCTTGGCCATGAACAAGTCACCTTACCACCAGCTCGCTCGATGGCTCGTTCGGAAAATGCTGTCACCATACTGTGTCAAAGGCTTATTCGAGCTGGTAAAAGTCTTGAAGAGGTTTCTGTGAGTTCAAAAACAATGGATTCAATCGACGTGCAATAGTTGTTCATTAATGTTCCTCTGCATGAGACCGTAAATTTCCGCTGTGATTTTATGTTGGTTCAGAATATTCAGCCGCCTCTTCCTCTTATCTCAAGGACCGCATTTTCCGGTGTACAGAAAACATTCCGTTTGCACTCGAATTTGTGCTTTTAAGCAAATTGACGGAGTAGCCATGGGCAGCCCATTGGGCCCAACATTAGTGGATGTTTCCTTTGAAATGATAGGAAGGAAAATCTCTGATATTTCCATGACTACTTTACACAAAAGATACGTCGACGATATCCTGATTCTTGATGAGTGAAAATTCTACTCCATTTTTTTTAACCTTATGAATTCAATAGATCCAAATTTGTTTGTTACTTATGGGACTGAGTTGAACAGAAGCCTAGCTTTTCCAGAAGTTTTACTTACGAGGCGCCTCGACAACACACTGGAGCGGCCAATACCTCCAGTTCTCCAGCTTTGCACTCATGTCCTACACGCGCGGTTTAATAAAAACATTGTTTGACAGTGTCCGAAAAATCTGCACAGATGACTGGCTGACACAAGAAAGACAAGTCCTAACAACCGCATTACTTGCTAACGAATACCCTGATATATCTGTCTCAGTTCATAGCAGGAAAACGACGGAAAGACCTGCAGTCCACAGAGCAAAGAAAGAGGTGCTCATAGAACCACAGTTCAGGGGAGACTAGTTGTTCTCCATAGTATGTCATTAGCTTCAGTCAGCGGTGAACCGCATATATCCTGCAGTTGAATTGTCTTTTATCATCAATTGGGGGTTAGCTATGAAAACGCTAGACGTGATACACCTAAGTATTCTGTCTCACATGTCGTTTAACAGTTCACTTGCAGTTGCAACGACAGTTATATCGCTAGAACGGACCGGTGCTTGCGTCAACATACGGTGGAATATCTCCCAAAATGGTTGATTCATTTTGTTGAGCGAACCGACAGTAAAAAAACAGCCGAACGCGAAACCCGGCGTCATCAATTGCGAAGCACATCCTGGAGACAGGTCACAACGTTGACTCAACTGGGTGGTTCACAGCGTTGATACGGCACCCGGGCCCCAAAATCGTGGCCATCAGTGAAGCTGTGTTCATCAAACAAAGGAAGCCAGTGTCGTGTGCACGAAAGTTGATGGTACACACCATCCACCTCCACCTAGTGGCGGCCTTTCGACACAAAATTCACTCCGTTCAACTATCGTTGCTATGCCCTTTGCTATATAATGTTTGTATTTAGTATGCGGTTGATGAGATAAATCGAAATGTTAACATCCCGCAACGTTTGTCCTCTTGCCACCCTAATTTTGTTGCTGCAGAGAGATCACTTGAGACTGATGGTCCGTTTACCTATCGGAGTAACATTACTGACGTGATGTCTAGTATTGCGAAAGCACACAGTGCAACATACAAGTTTAATTCATAAGCACTGTGCATTGTAAACCATCATTTTTCTAATCTGACCAATAGTATAAGCTAATCTGAAATATGTACTCGAGCAACACGGGCTAGAAACGCGAAATACGAACTGGCGGGATAGCAAACTTAGTCAAGGGTCGTTAAGACGCATTCTGTTTAACAGCTGGTATTGTGGTGGATTGTCAGGTCGGAGGTGCGACCTTTCAAACGCTCGGCCGAATACCTCAACGCGGGGTGGAGGTACGTTCAAAAGCCTACTGCGATCGGATCAAGGACAACGTGCGCGACCGGATGAGTCATCGCTCGACTGGATCGGACCAACGGGCGAGGCAGGGCAGGCGAAATACGACAGACGGCCAGATCGGAGGCGTGGTTTTTCCAACATTTAGAGGAACATCTCGACACGATGTTGGAATACGGTCAAGGCCAACATTGGGTGGATGGCGGACAGCACGAGCAGCCGGACGAGCCATCGCGCAAGGAAATCGGACAAACAGACGAGGAATGGCAAGCGGAAAACCCCCCGATAGAAGGCGCCGATCATACACGTAAACCGGTCAGAAGTGCACACGACGTGGGAACGGAAACCGGAGGGGTGTTGTGGGTTGGAATTATGACTCATAATCGAGAGAGAGCGCGTTGCATGTGACTGGCGATTTGGACAATAAAGATTGTGCTTTATTGGACGCCTTCTCGCTACAGTACGTCGCCCGTATGAGGTTTGGTCCAAATCCCGTGTAAATAGACTAGTGAATTCTTACCTGTTGAACCCTCCAAAAACCACGTTGAGGTGAGGTAAGTCAAACTATATTGAGGCGAAGAATGTAGGGATTAAAATAGGAGGCAGACGAATAAAAGTCTCCTCAAACGAAACTACCGTCACTAACGTGGCTCAGTTCAGGTAAGCAAGATATGAAAAAATTTAATGTACAGATAGTAGAACGGTGTACGAACATTAGTCACCTTTTAACGATTTTACAAACAATTGAGATACACTTCCGTTACGCTTCGTGGACACTTCGTTTCACCCCAACCTATCTAGGTGACGTCACCAGGTCACTAACAAAAAAAACAAATGATCCTCAGCATTGTCAAAAGACCTAAATCCTGCATTTGCAACCTAGAACACAGTAGTGCTTTCAACTGCATCACCAGAAGGATACAGCCTCTTTTGCTCACACCTATGTTATGTGTCTGTCTCATAATCTACCCGGGTGATTGTTTCTTTAAGCTGTTCTTAGTCGAATCTATAAGTAGCCGGACGTCTTCCTCATTCGTCGCTGATTCAACTGTCCTCTAATGTGCAGTTCCCTTCCCGATATTATTTTAGCTTCACAGGCATAAGGCCGTTCCAAAGGAACCACTCATACTAAAGTATGCAGATGATGCTGTCTTCAGAATTCGACACCTTTCCTCGCCCAACACAAATCCTACCGCACTCGTCCAGTGATGAAATATGTATTCTTTAATGCTCAATGCGAACAAATCTATCGTTTTATTTTAATCTCCAGAAGAATGCAGTATCAACAGCGTTCCAGGAACTGTCTTCAAATAAACGCTGAAGTGGAGATCCCAATATGAATGTCCACCAAGCCAGAATCTGACGCGATTTAATCGCGTTTAACGTTTACTGATGTGAGTAGTCACGTGCTTTGTTCCCAACCGAAAACTGCTTCAATCAAACACAATGAAGTATGTGTGGTGCTCATTTTGAAATACTCCAAATCCTCAAACTTCAATTAACAATCTTATCCTCTGTGTTATGCAGCTGAGCAGTGGTTTTGAACTTACTTAGATTCAAAAGTATATCTCCAACGGTAGTGATATCCCAGGTCCCAACCACGCTAAAGTGGGCTTCAACAGTTTACGCACTGAAGGCTGAATGTCTCCAATATTATACTCTACTCCAATCGTTCTCCCTAGACCGACCATTCTAAACGCACATTCATATTTTCAACTGGATCCCGTTTCAAATTTATGTGCCATTACTCGTGCCGAAATTATACCTGTTATTGCTTTCTTAGAATGGTTTCTTACTAATCCCGACAATTTTGTAAAGAAAAACTGTCGTAACCTTGACCTGATAACCGTTTAAACCTTGTCCCCTGGAAGACATGATTATGTGAACGCTGAATACTCGCCTCCTAAGGCGCATAAAACAGTTTATTTATTTGAAATGAACTAGCGTTAGCAACCAAGTAGAATCAGGACCGAGGAGTTTGAACACTTACATGTCCGAACAACAAAATTCAGAACTATATCGACTCTTATATATCATCAGATGATCATGTCAAGTCCATTTACTTCCAGTTGTTTGATGCCAGTCTCGTTAGCTGTGTCTGTCATTTCGTAAATCAGACAAGCCTGTTGCCCATACGGTTAACTGACCGACAAATATGTGACTTTCAAGAAGACTTGCTACTACCGATTTTAGGACAGGCGGTTCATCGAGCACAGAGGGACAATTAACATTTATCATAAGCAGAATGACATTCTTGGGTATATGCTTTATAATCTCGTTTGAGATGCGAATCGGTAACTATAGCGTCATGAACTGAAACTTACAGCTACCGGAATACCGTTAGCAGTAAAGCACGTCGGACTGCTTGTGTGCGGTTCGTATCACATGAACAGTTGGCATACGCTACCGTCAGGTGGCACTCCCATTGGAACGCCTGGGTAAAGTTAGTGGGAGTGAAACGCGCTACAATCGACAACACTGAAGCGGTATACACAGGTGGGCAACCACTATACAACCAGCAGATTATTAGGATCACCAGAGTAGAAACGAGTGTGCTCATTATCAGCGTAAACGAATAAACATGGTTCAGGTGAGAGTAAGACGGCTAACCTGTGGCTTTTGGTGCTCCATACCCTTCATTCGAAATTAATTCCAATGGGCGCATTCAGCAGCCGCCTTCATCAACGTCCACAGCCAGAGATTAAATCGACCACGAAGCTCTATTTATGAGAGTGAACAGGTCCCACAGCTTCTAACCTATCGCTGGTTATTCTCATTTTTCTTTACCAAGCCATAAGCCTACGATATCACGTTTGAAAGCAAGGGAGATGGGGACTCAGTTAGGCAGTATTAGTAAATAAAACAACTAATTAAGTATATGCACTTCCAAGACTTGTTATTATCTGAGTCCTGACGAACGCAAGGTAAGATTGAACGGATCCAAGAAATTGCGCGAATTTACGGATTGCACAGACACAACACAACCGCCTTGACCTTCATTTCCAATGATTGTTACCAATGAAAGTTGATAACCCAAGGCGGGTTATGCTGATCTGACAAAACAGAACGTACATGTAAGAAATTCAGTTATCCAAAAAACCTTCATCATTGATGTTCATAGAAGTTGTGGCTTATACTGCTCTGTGACACGTGGTAGGTAGGTCACTGAACGAAAACGATATTACGCAGCGAGGACACAAAATGTATAATTGCGGTCCGAAAGCTAAAAAGGTGATTGAATCACGGTTCTTAGTGTTTGCACGATGCAGTAATCCTCAGCGCGGGAGGATCAATGTGACACTAACACGAGAGAACAAGAACACCACACTTTGCAAGAGAAGCTGACACTGACCACCGTTTCTATAGCTTTCGCCTAATCAGGTACTGTTTACCGAATGTGATGTTTAGTCAGGTGAAGTCGCAGGAGGCAAATAGGATAGAGTGAGAATCAAAGAACCGCTGATGTTCAACGAAGATAGTCTAGATCGCCGATACAGGATAGCAAGAATAAGCACGGGAAAAAATGCAGTAACTTCAGAGCCGTGTGGTTTGCATGATATGTTAACCGAAACTGGAGAGTTCGCGACTAATCACACCATTAGATGAAAACACTCTTTGACATTGGCCTTGTATCGCAGTCACACAGTGGTGAGTCTGTACCCTCAAAATGGTTGACACTTTTGTGTCGCGAAACTCGATTGTCTCTGCTTGTTTGTTTCCCTTCTCCTTCTTCTTCGCTATACATTCGTATTTACCTAATACTATGCGATTTCGTGAACCAATGCCAGCCCGAGTCATTGTACTCAAAAGTACGGCTAAAAGCTGACAATTAAACTGATGTCGACTTACTAGTTCAACAGCCTGGTCACGAAACACGCGAATTCTTAACGAAAAATCAGTGCGAACTATCAGTACGAAATCGAGTGAAGTGGAAAGATCGGAAAATCGAAGCTGGAAAATAACCTACTCATTCCATGTAATTCGTATCAGTTATGAAACACAGATTATCAAGATGTTTTAGTAAATCGAAGTGGTATCGAGATAAATTCAACTGGAGTACGAAATGTTACCGGAAAGGCAGACGTCCACCGTATCAAAGAACGGTAACACATGCTGATTTTGACGGCGCATTAAAATGTGGAATAGGAGTTCCAAACCAATACGACAATCGACTTCTTTGTGGCGACCGGAAAGTCCCATTTTGACTCATGAAAAATTTCGTCAGTTTGCATACTATGTAACTGAAGAAAATACACCAAAAACAGCGGTCATCTCACAACGTAAGCCTTCCGATTAATGTATATGAATTACCACCTGTCAGGAGCTATGGTTCTTGTAAAAACCAGGCCCCAAACCTTATAACGCAAACAGAGGGCTGTCGGCCTCTTAGCCGGATACGGCAGTCAACTAATCCAAACGGATTTCGGAAGACATGAATCATCGTCTTGAAATTTCGCCAACCTACGGTCAAGTGAAGCATCAAGTCGAGCAGACTGATTATACTTTCCTTTTTGATGTCCGTTCGACTAAGACGTTTGATCCAACTTCGATCAACTGGACAAGTTGGTTTGTCCGACCAGCTACACGCAGCCGATAATTGATATCGAATTGACGCGGTTCTCAGATGTTTTTTAACGTGACGAGATAGGTTTGGATCGCACACTGCGCTGTTTGGTGTCATGAAAGTGCATGAGGGTATACGTGCTCGAGATAGCACAATGATAATGATGCAAATTGCTAACAGTACAAATTGAGTGCTTACAACTTGGTTAACCCAAATGGTTCTATTGATTACCGTATGCCCGGAAATTTCGTTCCGCGGTGCACTTCAAAAGTCGTCAGCGTATTCAAAAAGGAGCTTCAAGACCAATGGATCGATTGGTTCTGGATAAAAGAAAGCAACCGTCGAGATCGTCAGAAGTCAGGGTCATTGTGACGAATCGAGTTTGTTTGGGTATACGAACGTGCGTTCATGTTGTCTCGAGCCTGCATACCTGAAAAAACAATTGATTTTCGAAATGCACTATAGGTGTGATGTTCTGGACACGTTACGTTTCAGCAGTATAACAGTAATCAGCCCCGAAACGCAGCAAAAATCACATCGTAATATCGAAGGTGAAAACTACATTTGTACATTGTCATTATCACCCGTAAGGTGTGTTTGAAAGTTGAGCAAAAACCAACGTCCGAGGGATAAGCAGTCGAACCATCCATGGAAGTAACGGCGCGTGACATACAAATGATGCCATTAGTTTTGTGTGCCATAAGGCAGGGCTCATGTGAGACAAGTTATGCGAACAATTCTAACAGGTGGTGTACTTCACGTGAAACAATTCCAATCAGGCAGGAGGTGTGAACAGGCTCTTTAAAAAGTCTTCAATCAACTCGATGGAGGATGAGCAGGATTGGATTCGGTAGACTGGATTTCATCTGTATCCAATGGTCGAGTGCGGTTGGCCAAAAACTCACTCAAATGTCGAGGCTTGTCGTCGTGACAATAAACAGTATAACAACTGGGCTTCAAGGGGTGAATAGAAGGCGGCGGTTCAACAAACACAGGCTTGCCTTGATCTGAGACATTGGTCTGTGGCATGTCACCGGGCTTCCTGAAATGTGGCAATGGCGTCTCACCAGGATAGACACCATGTAGAATAAAGTGTTCTTGGGCTTTCAAGGCTGCGTTCAAAGCCTCTAAGTCCGCCTTGCGTTTGTCTTCGGGCCACTCGCCGAATTGTGAGAATAGCTTTTCGCGCAAAACAGTGAGTTCATTGCTTTTTTCGAAGTCCAACAGCTGTTGCTGTAGTAGAGCAAAATTAGGCAATCGTTTTTTTTAAAAAAAATAGAACAAATCGAAATGGGATTACTTCAAAGTGTGCATAGGCTGACTGATAACAACGCAAACCTTCTCAGGCATACACCCAGTTTAGGATTGGAATAATGTTTATTTATCCTAATTGTACTGCTACAGTGCATTAGGAAGTGATAAGCCAGGAGAAAGTAAACCTAGCCGAAATAGTCAGGACATACATTGTAAGCTTCTTCAGAGCAACGATGGCTCTGTAGTCAGTGAATTCGAGCACAGTGAGTAGAGTGATGAAGCTGATAGGTTAGATGAGGACCTGTTGTGAAAAATCTACGATTTAGCTTAATTCAAACTAATGACCTTTGGTTTTGTTTCCAATTGTTGCACTACAATGTGTATGTTGCTATGATACATCTGTCCAGCTCCAAACAGGGTATGATCTACATGTGGAATGGCGTACGATAATAGTCTGGTGTGTTGGTTGAAAATTTGGTTCTCTTATCCACAAAATGAAAAAAAAGAATGGTCTTTTGTCACGATTCATACAAACAAGATTTTCCCAATATGTAGACATGGCAGTAACTCAGGAAAATAATTCTCTTATAAACCATTACATGGCATGGTTGGGTATAGACGGCTTTTGCTGCGTTAGTGGTTAAGGTGACCAAGTGACAGAACTCCTCAATATGTAAACTTACCATGAAACCGGAATTGGGACAAGCACAGTGTCGCGCGCCCTGTACCGCTTTGAACAAATCGGCTAAGCAAAGGTCCGTCAAGACCAGCAAGTAGGCCAGTGTTATGGTGACACTTCGAGATACGCCACAAGCACTGTGCACATAGATAAGACACAAGCACCAAAAGTTCATTTGGCTAACACAACTAAAAGTACAACTGATATCAACAGACAGATAAACTTCTTCAGGAATATGCGTAAACGGACACTACATCACCAGTTTCTTCTCTACTAGGATTCATCAGACCGGGATTTAAAAAATCCCACCGTTTGTTTCTACGTGAAATACGGAGAAGTGGCAACCAACACAGTCCAAATCGCGGTTTGAACCCACAACGATGTGAGTGGTAGTCGGCGTCGGTACCACAGAGCAATCACGATAGAGATTCGCGTTGGTGACTGTCACGTTACGAGTAAAAGACTGTTCAACCGGCCAGTGAGGTTTGTAACATCGCTTGAGATCCACGGTATTAATAAGAAATACACAGATTGGAGGCTGGGAACACTTATATACATTTTCCTCAGAAACGTCTCTCCTTGAGCGACAAAAGTAGTGTATCTAGTTCAGTGTGATTTTCGCCACAAGAAAGTGCTACGAAGTTAGAACAAGCTGAAATATAACACTCTTCATGCTTTCCAGTGGATAATGGAATGCACATCTATTATCTAACGAAAGATGCTACTCTAATGTGCACGTTCACGTCCGGAAATATTTTTTTCAATCCACGTGGTGCATTGAAAACGGAAATTTTTGACATTTACTGATCTACATTTGGTTGCTGATCTGATGAGACTGACAACAACCTGCAGTTCCAGCTGAGAGGTCCGCAAAGTTAGTATCTTCGTTATCGGTGCAATCTAACCGATCTCAATTATGTTTAATAGGACTGATATTCAGTAATCTAGACATTTAGATCAAAGTGGGAGCTATTTTTGGAGTCATCAGCCCAGGCGACGTTGGTTTACTGGTGCACAGCCCACAACGGTCGTTAGGGGCTCGGTTTTCGACACCACTTGTACATGATAAGCGTTCCGGCAAGCATTTGACCTCAGGAATTCATCTGACTGCGGTTCGGGCCAAATTCCGAAAGGTACCACATCAGGACAGTGTTGGAGTTGTCGTACACGAAATCACCTTGACTACGTCTCTCTTTGTGCAGTGGTTCCTCTTCACAGATTCCTTTTTAACATCTCGCGCCATTCGTTACAGGGCAGCAGAAGTTCTAAAACCATACCATGGTGCCAAAAGTCTTTAAAATACTGACAATTCATTGTCTTGGTCTTCCCACTTGAAACATGCCAATTCTCATCGCTGCTCCAAACGATATGCTTCTGAACAGAAGAAAAACCAAATCGCAGCATATCGAGCATATTACAGGTAGGCTTCAGTATACAAAAAAGAGCTGAATAAAAGTGACAGTGGGAGATCGGCCATATCCTCATATTACTCTGGCTATCCTGATAGTCAAACTGTCCGAAGACTGGGTCTGATATTTAGATTTGAATTCATTTATTGTTAATGTTAGTACGACGGACTAACCAGAACAGTGAGTGTCCACTTATTTGATTCAGTAGCCTTATCAAGTAACCTTTGAAATAACAACTTGTGCTAGGCAAGCACGTACGATGAGGTTGATGAATGGCATCATACACTAAGAAGTGTCGATAGTGTACTATGAACATTCCCAGTTCACGCAGCCTACATGATTGAGGTAGTGAATGCAGTATGGTGATCAACATTGTGGTCTTGCGCTGTAAATCCCAAATGAGAGCAACGTTTTTATAAGACATGGATAGTAAGGTTGAAGACCTAGCTCAAAATGACGGTGTCTGGCGAGTTGAACACAACCTAAATGAAACGACCTATACAGTTTAGTATGTAACCCGAGTATCGAATTCACTTTCTTGCCATTGATACACACTTTGAAAACAGTCTAGTCTCATCTGAAGTGATCGTTCCCAATTTCATCACTTCTTTCCCTCCGAAGTAAACAACGCAGCCCGAATGGGAGAGGTGGATGTCTTTGCATTTAGTCACTTTGAACTGGAGTGAGTTGTCGATAATCCAGTGGTGTAAAACGTCAATTCATTTTACGAGCTCACCTTGTCGCACAATACACTATACATACCAGTTTTGTGTCGTCAACATATAATAGTGGCGAGAAACTGACAGGCTGTGGTATTTTCAGCAGAAACAAAAAGGATACCGTTATCAAGGCGAAAAGGAAAAGCGAATGCGGTCAATCACATCACAGGCGCAGGTGAAGGTAACGTAACGCTCTGATGCAACTACCTCGCGATTGTGGCACAACCGGGACCCTAGTGATTTGATAGGTGACGGTGTCAGTGGTGGCTAAAGTAGATGACTATATCTGGACTCATCACTACTCGTTTCACCCTGACAGCACTTATTCGATCGAAAATGAGCTTGTTCGGTAAACCGTTTTTGGCGAACTTACAATCAGTTTGCGCATACACATAGCACACACGGGCTCTGATTGAGACCATCTGGATGCGATGCAGATAAGTACGACAAAGCCAGACAAATTTCATACACTGATCGTTTACGAACTTCGCTAAAAGGCACTACCACGTCTAACGGAAACCCGAGTTAGCAACCATATGGTTATATGGGCACTACAGAACACCACCTGGAGTGGGGCGTACAGATTAACTGCTATAGACTGGCTGAATCCGATTAGTCGGAGTCACGGATCACCCTATCGTCCAACTACGTGTCCAAGGTTACGCGGTTTAGTTAGTGAAACGCTTGGGTAAAACGAGTGAATATAAAGAAAATCATCTAGCGAAGTTTGTTAAAGAGACATAAAAAACGACTGAGGTGACTGATGTGAAAGTTGAGAAACATCGTGTGTTAAAGATGTTTTGCTGCCATTTTGCACGAGATGTCAAATATTACGTAGCTGCAGTGGAGTGATTAAACACAACTCACAGCAATTAGGAGATTAAGTTGGATAGAAGATAGACTGCGACTACTAGATCACAGAATGGAGGCACGGTTCAAGAACTGCGTTTGATGAAGTAATCTTACTTTCTGGAAGTTGTGCCTATCTCTTCATTCGTTGATGCAGAGCAGAGGACTGTGTAAGTATTCATCTACCTAATAATTAACAACCGCTCCACCACATCGGTACAATTGTCGCAATTTTTCACTGTATTTATGCAAGTGCTGCAAAGGCATAGTACATAAAGCATGGTAAATCGTTATCAATGAATATAAAGCTTTTTCCACAGGATGCCTCTTCACCGTTCACCCGTTTGGTGTCTACCCAATTTCATACACCCAGAAGTGTTTCTATTTACTTAACTTAAACTTTGTGGCAGACTGGCTACAATAAACAGATAACTTATTCCTCATAATTCCGTCCAGTCAAACGTCAACTGTTGCATCCCTAATTTCCTTTCAGTAACTACCAATGTATCGCGCTTTTTCACATTTAACTTATCAACACATTGAACAGTTTCTGGTAAACATTACCGTTCTCGTCCATGGCTTTTTCTTACCAAAGCCTTCTTGACTGCAGTTTCTTTCTCTTTGTAACACTCATGCACGTACACTCGTGGCAGCCTGTCCACTTCCGTGTGGCGGCCTACTGTCTTCCCATTCCCGAAACAAATGGACCTTTGCGTGTAGGATAAACACTGTTCGAATGGGTGTTCAAGAACAAGAATTATGGGATGCCCGATGAGATTGGTGGCCACGATGATAACGATGTAAGCATGAGGGACCAGTGTAACTACCGACTGGAACAAGAACAACCTATCAGTGGCAGAACCTCACTCCAACAAACGTAATTTAATTGAATTCAAACAAAGAGGGCAAAGAAATGCCACTGAACATTCTCTCCGAAATAATAATGACGACAGCAAGTTATTGAATGGTAAGTCCCTGAGTGTGCCTAAGTGGGGTCAAACTTGAGGCGTAAAACTACAGTCGGGACAGAAATAAATCTTACCAGTGAATCAACACCGAACCACCGGATACCCGGGCTTCGTGAATGAAGAAGCATGCGTCCTCAAAAAATCGTGATAAACGTTCACTTGGAGAATCGTCGGCACGAAATACAATTTGTTTTCTGTTTTTAACCTTCCTTTGTCACATGTACTGCTGTTGGAGGGAACTCACTTCAATATACTGTAGGACAACTGTGCACAAGTGAGTGATGCCATACTTGGTCAGCTGCATTTCAGACTTGGCTGCAGAGAGACCTCCAACATAAATTCCCGGAACAATCTTAGACATCTCTCCACCCATCGTGACAGAAACTATGAAGATAAAAAATAAGTCTTACACTTTGAAAGGGTTCAAACAAGGACACAAAACAACAGCAAAATGTATTTGTTAGCGATCATGACCACAGGGCCAGAACGTCCGGTGGCTCGGGTCGCCGTTCACGAGAGTGATGGGAAATATCCCGGAAGAAGAAGTATTAGAGTGAAATGAAAAAACGGAATGAGTAGAAATTTTACGTAGGCAGACAAGGAAGCGACCGCGGAACGTTGTCAACTCGGATAGCGTTTCTAACAAGTGATTTCAGCAAACAGGTGAAACCTACCCCCGTTACTTAGTGCAGCCATCAGTATGCTTACACTTCATGCCGTCGCTTCCGTCTGACTACCCCGTGTTTTAGGTGCACCGTTAGGAGATCACAGTAAAGATTTTCTGAGACGACAAACTTTTAATCGACATGGGTAAAAAGTGATACAACAACCGTAGACTGTGCATTTGGATGAGTTGATCAATTAATTGCATGGAAAGCTGTCTAAAACGGGTTCTAAGAAACGATACATTGCTCACGCGGTCACTCTACCTGAGGTGAGCCAACCGGAAAACAACACGATGGGCAAACCGTCCGTGGTTCCGCACAATGGGGTAAAAGAGAACATAAGCATGCACTGAATGCGATTCCTTTTAGCGACAGCTCTCATATTGTATGTGACGAGGATCGACAAGGCTGTCACGGTGAGACTGGAACATTACATGGTGTGACGGCTTGCGCATCTCGATAACCTTTCGGGATAAACCGGACGGTGTGGTGATCATACCAACAGGGTTACTCACACCAGGCAGGCCAACAGGTAGAGGTCTGACAAACCACACTCTCCTGGTCCTCCAGGTTGGGGTTGGAAGATGGTTGGCATCTCTTCCCGAAAACGTACCATTTCTGGTACACCGCCACCCACCCGCTGCCTTGCGGCACAGGCTTTGGAGCCGAGGGCTTTGGTTGAGAACCCTAATCGTTCTCCTGTCTAGGTCTGAGCGTCCCGGCAGTATCT